>BGPR01005613.1:47238-91250 GCA_013235015.1 Araneus ventricosus | reverse complement strand
TTTATACTTCGTTCAGTTACGTATTGCTGTATATTGCATGGCCATATATATATCTTCGAGTTTTCACGATACATTAATGATATAAATAATCATAAAGAAATTATGAAGATAAACGATGATGATAAACTAGGATACTATAGTCTACTAATTTCAGATGGTCCAACCAAAATTATGGGTGTCTGTCATACGATAACTAAATTGACGCTGCATTCTATCAACAAAATGCTACAAAATAGTTTGGAAGGGAAAATAACGGAAAATACACTTCACAAGACCACGAATAAGTAGCATCTTTTACTGTTTAATACGGGTTGTTGTGCTTTAAATGCTCGTTGAAGATTAAATAGGTAGTTTTTATTTCACAATTAGCACTTTGTTGGCCGCATGATTTTCGTATTAGAAGTTGACGTGTGTGACCCGGCGATTTTTCTAGAACGAATGAATAAGAACGTATCTGAAGACATCACATGATTTCTCAATCAACAAATTAAAAAATATGAAGTTTCATCATATTACATTTGTAGTTAAACATGTGTAAATATACTTTAGACATGACCATAGTCTAAGGTTATTAATTTTAACCCGATGGTTATACATGAGAATATCATTATAAAAACTGAATCCAAACAAAATTTTATTAAATTTGAAATAGGTAGTTTTATTTCTGATGTACTATTGGCCGCAGGATTTTTTCGTAGAAATTGACGTGTGTGACCGGCGATTTTTCTCTAAGAACGAATAAGAACGTATCTGAAGACATCACATGATTTCTCAATCAGCATTAAGAATATGAAGTTTCATCATTTTACATTTGTAGTTAAATATATTAAATATACTTTGAATTTAATATAGTCTAAGATAATTTTAAACCGATAGTTTACCCTGTTGCACAAGATATTCCATTTGTCTCCACATTATTAGATATTCTGAATACCATTTTAATAGCATTGGAGATATCATACAGCAATATTGTGGAGCGTCTTGTTCTAATAGGGTATGCATGAAGAATAGTATAAACTGAATCCAAACTAAATTTTACAACCATCCTTAATTTAAATTATAAACTTCCTCAATTTAAAAACTTGATATTCCGATTGTCATTTTTAAACCCTATTTTTTATTAAAAAAATCAACTGTACTTAACAGGGCATTCCAGCATAAAAGTACTAAAATAATTATCTGAAATCTGATCTACTATAATTATCGGAACAAATTTATAAAAATTCATGCTTATTATACTTTTCAGAGATAATACTGGGATTTATTTTATCTTCTTTATAACTAATTGAATTCCATTTAACATGCTTAATGGATAGATTGGAAGCTGCAACTTTAGGAATACTGGAATAGATGAGCAAAAAAATCCTCAGAAACTGTAATTATCCACTGGAATTATATGTTATTCATTACTAAGCTCTGAAATTATTCTATGGACTGAGCAATCCATTACGTTCTAAAATGATAAAGAAAATATTGCCCACTATTTATGCAAGGTACGAGATAAGGATACCTTTTAGGGACCGTATATAGACTCCCTCCTCCCAATCTCGATATCCTGCTTACACATGTGGAAAATGCAGTTTCATCGGGAAATACAAGTAACGACCTCATAAGAAGATAAAACACTAAGACTAAATTACGTTAACGCCATTTTAATTCACTATCATCCATTACAGCTAATCCTTGAGTTAAAGCTTCACTACTACCACTATGTCCACAACACAAGTAGCTCATTAAAGTATCACCATAACTCCCAGAAACACGTAGGCCTTGATCACTGCTAAAGGACCACCTTTAAAAATTCCCTTCTCGAAGCCATTTCATAGGCCCATTGACTGTCACTTGTTGCCGCACTTCGATCATACTGCTCTCGGAAGAACATCTTTTCCTGTGAGAGCTAAACCCTGACTTCTGAGACGACCGTGATGGAAAAGTCTTGTATAAGATGAGGCCTAGCCTGCTCTCATTATTCGGGACAACGGGTCAGTGTCCGATGTTAGTGCGCTAGTGCAGAGGCATAGATGGCACTGTGCTATTAATTCCGTTGCGCTTCAGATAGCTCCATCGGAATGGCACACGTGGGACTAGGTGTTAAAGTTGCTAGGTGGATAATGGAGATTGAGGCGGATACAAATGCTCTGGACTGGTGAAATAGTGATCGCAGACGGTAAACCGAGTCATCGCATCTGTTCCATTCCGACAGATTGGGTGCAACTGTTTATGCAGAACCCACTACTGCTGATTATGGCACGTTATGAAACTCCTATCCGCATGGGGACAGGTTGCTTTCATTGGATACTTTAGATTGCAGAGCTGATGTATAAACATAGATTACATAATGAAATTAGTATTACTACACACAAAGAGGAAAATTCATGCTTCTAATACGTGAGTTTAAGATTAGTTGTTCATAAAGTTACTTGTCGTTTCAGTAAGGATTATTTTACAAATGAGCGCTGCAAAGGCTTGTATGATGTTGCTTCATGGATATCTTCTGAATTGCAGAGTGGTTTGTACTACCACAACGGTCTTATGAGAGAATTAGTTTGGTGCAAATATTAAAAGGGAGATAACTGCTTTAATAATCGAATTTTAATTTGTTGGCTGCTCATAAAAAGCTTGTGAGTTGTGTTCGTTTCACGTAGATGATATTTATATGATATTTTATTGCTAAAATGGTGTCTGCAAGGCTCAAAGTGATTTGATTTCATTGGATATTTTGATGAGAGATGTCTTGTACTACACATGATCTTAATGGGAGAATTAGTTAGGCTTAGACAATTTAAATAGGGAGATAGCCTTAAATACATGATTTTGATTGTTGGCAGATCATAAAGAAACAGTTGTTTTGTTTCGTAGAGATATTTATATAATATTTATAATAAATGTAATCTGAAAGTTCTTCAAAGTGGATTTGATTTCATTGGGTACTTGTGTGCAGAGTGGCTTTACCACAGTCTTATGAGAAATTAGTTTAGGTTTACTTACAATTTAAGAGGGAGATAATGCTTTTAACAGAATCTAATTGTGGGATGCTGATAAAAAGTTTTGTTTTGTTTCATATAGAAGATATTTATATGATATTTTAGCCAAATGTATTCTGAAAGTCTTTCAAAGTGGATTTGATTTCACTGGGTAGATTGCTGAATCTGCAATAAACTATTGGACCAATACAGTCTTATGAGGAATTAGTTTAGGCTTTTACGACAATTTATAAAAGAAATGACTTTTAGCACAAATTTGAATTGTTGGCCAAGCTATAAAAAAGTTGTGTTGTATTGTAGACATATTTATATGATATTTTAGCCAAATGGAGTGTGTAAAGCAGCTTTCAAAGTGTATTTGCTTTCATTGATACTTTGAATTGACAGAGTGCTACACACCATAGTCTTATACAATTAGTTTAGACTTAAAACACATCAAAATGGGAAATAATGATTTTAAAATAGTTTAACTCGATTAACTATGAGTTTTCTTTGTCTTTGGTTTGAAATGATAATTTGCTGATAGATTCTAGAACTTGAGCGTTTGTGTTTAGCTATATATTAACGTCCCGTTTTGAACAACGCGAGAGATTTTGGGACCGACCTCTAATTTGGAACTTCAGATCAGATGACGAGGGACGACGAGCGCGCACACCTCTCAAGCTTCCGCACCACACAAACGCGGAGGACGTTTTGAACACTACATGATGATTTAGGTGCAACAGGCCCAACATATAATGGGTCTTCGGTGAAATCGTTTCTTGAACTGCTAGACCCTCCGGCCCCCTGTGAGACATTACCATTGAGCCACCGCGGCCTCAACGGAACGTTAAACCAGACTAAAATTTTAATACTATCAATGTGATTTTTCAAATTATTTTGATAATAGTTTTGTTCAAATTAACATCACATTTCCTATTCAATCTCATCACTCAAATAAATATAAAATTTAATTTGAAAACAACATTTTGTACAGTCAGTTATATAAAAAATATTTTTTTGAAAATATTGATCAATAGCTTTAACAGTCAGGAAAGAACAGAGGACATCAAATAGCAGACTTCGATTTCGATAAGTTATATAAGTGACCTTGAAAAGACGGATTAATTTAGACAGGTCTCGTAACTTTGAACTGAAATCAGATGATAAGTATGACCCATGTACCTGCACCCCACTCTTCAAACTTTCACGCTACACTAACGCTAGAGCTGATCTCAGACGGCAGATTAACATACACCAGACACGACATGGTTGTCGTTGATGGCAATTAGGTTTCAAACCTGAAGACCTCTAGACCCGAGCTGAGAACTTACCGCCAGACATCGCAGCACTATAAAATGGTCGAAAATAAGACAATTTCAGAGGAGTTCAATCGACTTAAAGAGAAAAATAAGTAAGTCTAAGTAAATTTGCGAAACAAATTACAGTAGCAATGTAACATCGTTCTATATTTATCTTCAAGAAACTCTCCTTGCACATTGCTTTGAAATCACTACTTTACTATTTCAAGGCATTACATGAGCTCAATGTCATTATTTGTTATGACCGCACCAAAGATTAGTTGAATAGGTGTCCTCTGCAACGAAAATCGGATTTCAAGGTGGGACCACGTTCCTTCCATTGGGGTCTCAGGAAGGGAAATTGATTCACACGCCAAAACGCTACAAAACTTGGTGTGGAGATCCTCTATCTCAGTAACTACATACGTTAAAATATATTGTCTTAAAGAGATAAAATTACAACAGAAGTTTAAAAAACTTAATTAAACTTAGAAACTTAAGAGAACAAAAGAGTCACATGCAGTGGCGAATCCAGGATTCAGGTCTGGGGAGGCTGAGATCAAAAAAAATTTTCTATCAGTGAATGTCAAACTCATACTTATATGACCAAAACACTTTAACTTTACAGATTTTTCTCACCTGATAAGAATCATAAAGAACACTACAAAACTTTCGATAATTTAATAAAAATACAGAAAATAATTAGCCAAAAATAAGAAGCATCAACGCTAGAAAAGTAGGAAAATTTTCGTGCTTGACAAGCCAGATAGCAATGTTGTCAAAATTTCATTATTATTTTTAATGAAAATTAAGAACAAACAATTGTAGTGATTTTAAATAAAATCAAGAATTTTGGTTTAGATCTGGGGGGGGGGCTGCAGCACGATAGCCCCCCCTGAATTCGCCACTGGTCACATGAGTAAAGTAGTCCTACGCCTTTAACACCAGCGGCTGTTTGAAAAGACAGCCTCCCATCATTTTTTTATGTTGTTGGGAACATATTCTTCCATAGGTGTGCATTATGCACCATTCTTTTTTATTTTCCCTTACACTCCATTTCATCTAGTTATCATTGTATATAACTCAGTGTAACAATTAGTCTAATTTAATGTCTATGATAGTAATCAACGAAGTATAACTGGCTCTTAACATTTATGAAAGGATTCCCTTTAAGTTCTCAACCTTATAAGTTTAATGGTTGAGTATTTAGAAAAATTCTGTATTGACATAAATATTTCTTTAAGAAATAGAAATATTCGAAAAACTTTAATATATTAATGATGGTGCTTTATTGACTTTAGATTGGGTCTTAATTGGGAAAAGAAACTTTGATATTACACCAACCTAATTCATTGTTTGTTATTTCAAAACATTAATTTGATTTATCACGTAATGGCACTTAGAAATGTACCTCCTCTCAACATGTGAACATTTTATTCACGCTTTCATTTTTGGAAAATTAGCATCAAGGTAAACACCACAAGATTTTGCACTTACCGCAAAGAATTTAAAATATCTTCGAACAGCTTGTGAACCCACACCAAAACTCATTTTTGGCTATTATAAATTGATTTTTGATGAGTTTTCGTGCCTCTACGAAAAATAAAACAATCCAGTAAAACTAGCAGCTAGCGTCGTTAGCATCGTAATTTAATCCACAGTGATTAGCTGACTTTGATGGATTAGAGAACCGCAATCTTCGCTTATCATTAGCGAAATATTTTTACGACAAGCAACAGTCATTAACCTACAAGAACACGCGGCATTATTTATAATCCGAAACACGCAGGAAGAAATGTCCAGCCTTTGTGGGAAGAAATGAATGGAAATAGAAATAACTTATCATTAATCTGCGTCAGCCACTCGCACCGAAACGAATACTTTGGAACATTAGTCTTCTTCTGAAGAGTTACTTATTAAAGAGACTTTTATATGCAATTAACCAGTTCTTTGCATATGTTGACAGAATCGGGCGAATGCTTGCCAATCTTGCAAAGTTTCATGATTGGGGTTTTGATGCAGTTTAAATGGGTTTTCGACGTAGACTTACGTCTCTCCATAGTGGTCTAATTATGTGTCGGGAAAGGAAAAACTTATGACGCTTTTCGTGCTGAAGTTAAAGGCTTATAGCTCCGCAGCCAAATAACATAGAGAGTTGATGTTAGATTCATTTAACAGAGTAAAGGGTGCTTTAAGGATTGCAAACGAATTTTAGAATTTGTAATTACGATTTAGACACAGTCGAGCTGCAAAGTTGGTCAAAATAACGAAGAATTTTGATGACGTCACAGCGACCGATGCGCTCTCACGCAGACTATTAGGCAATTTATTCATCGATCTGAGATTCACGCGAAATATTACTCAAGAATTGTTGAATTACGTCGAATTTCTTGTTAAAGTTAAACGCTTATAGCCCCGCAACCAAATAACATAAAAAAATTGGTTTTAGTTTCATACAACAGAGAAAGGTAGACATTGAAGATTGCAAAAAAAATAATTAGAATTTGTAAATTCGGTTTAGTCACAGTCGAGTTGCAAAGTAAGTAAAGACTAATAGTCACTATAGAGTTAATAATCACATAGAGCTACTTTAGTTGCAGAAAGTTACAGTTGAGTAAGGTAAGTAAGCCTACACCCCTCAATCCCAGCGGCCGTTTCGCAGAGACAGCCTCCCGTCGATTTTATTCCATTTTGATGTGTTAGATTAAAAAGACAGTTATTGATTTTTTTCTTTTTTGTGTTAGGATAAATAAGACAGTTATTGATACCTTTCAGAAATAATAATAAAATTCACATTTAAAAAATGTTCATACGTCGCAGTAAGTTTGCAAAGATGTGTCGATGAGAATCCATACGTAACATTGGAAACGCAGGAAACCACAAACACCAAGATTTCTGGTTTGTCGACGAGCATAAATGCCTAATTTTGGATCACACATGAAATCACAGACATTATAGAAGATTCTTGAAGCGTCGATGGACTACATGCCTCACACTGAAGATGTATGAAATCACGAACAGCGTACAAATTTCCTGGTGTACAATGGACTACTTTGCCACCTTTGAAGTCATCTGCGACTGGATCCTTATTATTGTTCACGGGGAGTTGGCTCACCAAATTATTTTTTTTAATGATCACAGTGAAAGTAAGCAATGCATATAGGGTTTGTGGCAACAGCTTCGTCCTGCATGCGCTGTCTATCTTGCTCATGCGTAGTGGAGAGCTTAGTGCTATAAAGGTACACGCATCATCTGTCATCTCTCTCTTTGCTCTTGCACTTGCTTTATGTTCCTGTTGTCGACATGCTAATTCAATTATCATTTACTTTACTTTTATCTTATTAAGTTTATCAAAGTTGTAATTGTTGTTATGAGTTAGTTCCTTCAGTGTTGCGTGAAGTTTCCTCACATCTGGACGAGCCAGTTCACACATGCATACCTGTCAACGATGGTTTGTACCTTCTAAGTTACCTTGCCCAATGAGATGCAGTAGCTACTCTCTTTCTTGCAGTAACTAGAATAACTTAAAGAAAATTCTGGCCCTAGTGCTATAGACCATAATGATAACTCCATGTTCGCCTCTTGACTACCGAATAAATTCAAAGTGGCACGCTTTACATTTGGTTTGCTAAAGGCTTACACTTCCATCCAAGGGTGTATGGGATCTCAACACATGATCCATCGTTATTCTAGGGTCGTATTTAAGCATCGAGCTTAAGCTTCATGGTGAAAATCGGTGGAGATCTTGTTGTGCTGGAACCCCATTTTACGCTGCACCGAAAACCTAGCTTGTTCATCCAAAAGTTGTGACACAGCTACCTCCAGAAATATAGGGTAACTGTAGACATTCAAGCATGGAGTATGGGCTTGCTAATTTCGTCTCCGATCATACATTTGCTTCGCGTGTTCGTGTGGCATGTTATTCTCCAGAGCCATCTACCGCGTGAAGATTAATATCTTCGATCCCGCATGATTATTTGATTCCGAATTTTTATTCCGATTTATTTGATTCCGAAATTTTGAGGATGTGCTAAGCAATTATTTTACTCAATTGATATTCTTGGAGAAGTAGTAAACAAGTATTTTAAATAGTTGAGTACCTTTATGCTGCATCAAAAATTATTTAAAGTAGCTGAGAATACCGATTATCTATTAAACAATTATTTTAAGTAGCTTAAAATCAAATGCAACTCCGCAACTTCTGCTCCGTTGTCCGTTTCTCTAATTAAAAATCCAGAGGATGGCATAAACATTTATTTTAAGTAGCTGAGAATCCTGAGGATATATTACAAAAAATTATTTGTAGTTGAGAAACTTGAGGTTGTCTATTATCCTTCAAGATATTTTAAGAAAATTTCGTGACACATAAAAAGAAAATTCCGCCTTTGCATTCAGCTTACGTCCTCCTTCTCATTCTGGTGCTGAAAACACGTTCGATACATATTTCCGTTATGTCCAAAAATGGAAAGGCATATTTAGTTTAGTCACAAAGAAAATGAAATGCATGAAAACTTAATAAAAACGTGCGAATATCATAAATTTCTGAAATCTGATGCTGTTTCAGATAAGTTTATTTTGACGTAAAAGGTTTATGATAACTACAGTTGCTGAAAGCTTTATTATTTCTTATCAATTATTTTTTAGAAATATGGAAAACACCGCCAAAATTAATAATTCAAATATCTGTTTCAGTCAAACAACATTAGCTCAGGTTACCAGGAAGAAGCTGTAAAGATGTGCATTAAATCTGTGTGAAATCCAAAATAAGTACATTTTTAAGAAAGTCATTTTTCAATTTATAGTCCTCTAAGCACTCTAAAACCTTTTACTTTCTTTCATAAATTTTAAACTTATAGAAAAGAAAGTGAATTTATTTTAATTTCAATTTCGAATTCCATTCACGTTTTCTTAACATTTTCACATCACTTTCAAATTCAAATTTTTCATTTTAAAGCTTTTATTTATGACCATTTATTTTGGAGTTGTCAGTGATTTTTATAAAATCCATTATCGGTATAGAAACAGACATTTTTGGTTCGGCTGTTTAAAGCAGTTGTTTATAAGTTCTGAAAATAAAGATATGTTACTTTTCTTACTTTCGAAACATATTTCTAAATGCATAAATATAAAGACTGCTTATTCTGCATATAGAAACAGAAAGCTTTGAATTTTTCACGATTTAGCAAAGGATTGTGTACCTTAAAATAAATTTCAATAAGTTAATAAACAAAATAATGTATGACTTTCAATATAACATTGAATACATTGAGAGTAAAATATTTATTTTAACTGAGCATATATAAAGTAAAAACTCCACGCACTTAGTCTGAGGCATCTTATAAGACGCATTCTTTTCCTACTAAATAATGCCATCTTTATAAATATCCGGCTTAAAAGATTAACCAAAACTGCTTATCCAAAATATTATTTGAATTGATGCCGCCAATGCATAATCGGATCTATTTAAAACTAATACAAGAAACCTCTTTAACTATGGAAAGATAAGACAATAAAAGAGTTAAAACTTGCTGGTGATTTTTATGAGAAATTTCTAAGGTACTTAAAACAAATAAGTATTTTAAGCTGGTTTATAAATAGCATTAAGCATTATAAATAGCATAGCATTATCGATCGCATAAGTTTATAAATAGCATAGCATTATCGTTCTCTGCCAAGAATTATGTTCAGCAATTAATAAAATACGATTTTTATGCTGTTAACAAGAATAAAAAATTTATGGTGTAATATTTTGTATTTTTTAACTAACATTAATTTAGAATGCGCATGTTACCGGCAAAGTTTGAAATCCGGCATTCTATAGAATGCCTAGGCATTGTATAAAATGCCTAAAACTAGTCGGCAATGTATGAAACGATTTATATTTCACACATTTCCTAGGCATTCTATAGAATGCCAAATGACAAACCGGCAAAGTATGAAATAAATCGCCGATTTGATTATGTAGGAAATAAAGTTAAATGTAATTCAAAATTAAATTATTTGCTTCCTTGATGTAATAAGCAGATTAACAATTTATTTTGTTTTCTTTAATAAGAAAGGCATAAACTTTGATACGAAAACTTTCATTTTTCTTTACGAATTTTGAATAAAAGATTTTTTAATGGTACTCTTTTATTATTTTTTCTAAATAACATTTGTATCTTTGAGGAATGCACGCCTTTTAAATAATAGCCTTATTATGAACTTTTTTTCATACTTAAAAATAGCATTTGTCATTCCATAGAATGCCTAGGTATTATATACAATGTATATAATAAATCTCATATTTCATACTTTGCCTAAAAACGCCCGGCATTCTATAAAATGCCTAGGTATTCTATAGAATGCCGGCATTTCACACACTGCCGGTAACACATATAAATACTAGCTAAAAACCCAGCGTTGCTCGGGATCCATATTTTATCAGATACCGGCCTCCTCTTTTTTTTCTTTTTATTAAATGTATTTTCTGTAAAGAATTAGATGTTATTAAATCAAAACAAGTACGCATGTATAACACAATTTTGAAATTATTAAATCATTGAGAAGAGTAATTTGTTAATTATTTGCAGATTGTGTAGAATTTTCTGATGAATCATTTTTTTAGCCGCAAAAAGTAGTTTGTGGGAGTTTTTTAAAATTTTGTCTAAACCTAGAAAACTCGAAAACTCTTTATCTCAATTTTTTTTTCTCTTCCCCAGAGGTTCGAGGTTGTACTGTAATTATGAAACATTTCAAATGCGATAATAGTCGAATTTATGTTGAATAATTTAGGTTGAAACGAAGAAAGCCAACATTCCGTCTCCAAAGGCGGCTAGCAGTTAAATAAATTAATGAATGTATAAGCAACTATTTAAATATATAGCAAGTCCCGATTCAAAAGGTTAGAGTTTAAAGCATTTCTTCCTTTTTCTGTTTACAAGTGTTTTCGTTTATGTATTTTACAAAAAGGAAACGCATAACTAACAAATTCAGATCTCATTTTTGATTGAACGAAAGGAAAAAAATAAACTTTTTGAGTATCTGATCGGGAAACAAAGCGCTTCATCTTATTCCATGCCAGCTTCCATCTTATCTCTTTGCCCTTTAGGGCTTTTTATCATCAAGAGAAGGGAAAAATGAGGGAAAAGCAATCTCAGCCTCATAAATCACGAGAAAACATTCGTTCGAGAGCGAGCGAGATATCACATGCAAAGAGAGGAGGAATGACGCAGAAACGATAAAGAGACAAAGCTTATTAGTTTTTTTTAAGAAGGAAAAATTTATACTTTTTTGGAGAAACGCGATTTGATTGATTGGAAGGTTGGATTTAGTGACAGCTTTCATTTTCCATATGGTTGAAAATTGTTACATAATAATACAGCCGTATCTGAAAGAAGATGTGTTTATTTAATTACGATTTCTTTGCAGCGTTTTCTTATAATAAATTTAGAAATTATGACATCAGGTATATCTTGGCGACTATATGAATATAAAATTTTCAAATGATTTAATTGTCCTTTGATGTTTTATTTTATTATATGCTTTTATTTTACCACGGTGTACGCTTAGCAATAGATATGGCTCTTGTGCCGTAAAATGAATAACAACAACCATCAGGATGTATATAGAAAAATTTGTTATTTATATGGAAATGCAATTACAATGTTTATCAGAATTGACATCAACAGGGACAACTACCTGAGTCATCCTCAAAATAAAATTGGCGTTAACTATAGTCATAAAAGTAGGTCTATTTAAGAGTAAAATTAAGTAGTTATGAGCTATTGGATGACTACAATTTTGGAATATAATGTTTAAAATTTAGAGTTAACGTTTTTATATCAAAAACATAATAATGTGAGAGAAGTTTAAAGATAAGCACGCTAATTTGAATTTTTTCCACGAGGTGGCGCTCTAAATGTCTCATCGTGCAATGAATATGTTCATTTTACTATGAATTTACTTTATGACTGCAGCTTTGCTGCCTCTCTAAAGCTGGGGGGGGTGGTCAGAGGTTTGGATTCTTAGAATGTAAAAAGGATGGTGTGTGAAGAGATAAAATGATAGAAGAAAATACCTCTATGAAATGTAGGAACGTATCTTCACTGGATGCATTGTGCCTTAAAAGTTTAATTATAGGTAAATATTAATTAGGGAAGATATACATACTAAAATCACCATCGCATATCAAAAGTATCATCACCGTATTCAGAGCCCTCATCGGAAACCGCAGGAATATGCTAGAAGAGGTGAGGAAAATCTGAAGAAATGAAGATGAAAGACGAGATTGTCAGAAACAAGCATTACACTATAAATATCCATCGCAACCTGGGAGTTTAGGGCTGCGTACTACTTCGCTTCTAAACTCGCCAACTGTTTGTCGCCAAGATGAGTGGCCATAGGTATTATTTTGAATACAGTGAAAATTTTTCTTCGCGCTCTGGTGTATGCGCATGACCAGTAGTTCTTTTTTTTCCGGCTACGCATGCCCTTAATTTCGCCTCTATTTCACTGGGGTCCACAGTTTCTTCGATTTGATCGAAGTAGACGAACTGCAATCTTGCTTGAATCTTGACTACGATCATACACATTTTTCAATACAACTGCCGCTTCCTAGATTATTCTTCCCATTTAATAGTTGCTGATCCCTTCAGTCTGTTTTCTGAACATGCCAATATCGAACAAGGATCGTTTTTCAGAAACACAGGTTCCTTGCTACGTTGTCAAGTCGTCTTCCAGACGGCCTGTGACTTTCCCTGTGCTCTGTCGTTTTCTTACAATGAAAGAGGCTACAGGGCCTGCCTTTTACTAAGCTGTAGTTCCCTGAATGTGAATCGTTATTAAAGAATTTGTCCTTAGACGCTTGCATGACCTGAAGTGCGTGCTGTTACATCATTCAGATGCTCATAGGCACTGACAAAGATGACGGAAACCGCTAGAAACTCCACTGTAGCTTCCCAGAAACTTAATGAAGTGTGACTTCGAAAATAAAATTGTTCGAAATTGGGGCAGGTATACAATAGGCTCACTTAAACCGAGGTTTCCTCATACTGACTGATGTTAGTTCTGAAGTTCACTGTTATATTTCTTTATGAAAAAATCCAGAGTCACTTATTCTTCTAATAACATAAACTTGATGCGATTGTTTGCATTTGAAAAAATAATCTCGAACTATGACTACATACATAAAACAATAGATCATGAAAGTATTGTTTTAATAAAGAACATTGTACTTCGCTTTTTCTCTACGCTCTTCTTTCTAAAACAGGAAACCTGTCTTATTAGAAGATGCCTTTAAGGACAATTTCTCATGTAAGCGCAGTCATTTTCTTGTTAATAATCTCGAGGACTCAAAGTTTTAAAAAAAATGCCGTCTAGTTAATTGCACAATAGCAAATATTGAATGTTTCTATTATTATCTCACTTTTCAACTACGAAATTTAAAGGTCAGCTAATCCTAAAACTTTTTTAATTATTCATTAACTGTAGAATATCACCCGAGTTTTAAAAATGCTCATTCATAGACTGGCACTAGTGTTAAAATTTGTGTCCTCTTTAAAAAGCCTCTTATGTAAAGGACATTTCAATCAAATCCATTAAGTCCATTTTATAATTACAGCAAGTGCAAAGATGGCACACTTTGTCACTGAAGATTCAGAAATGTAACAATTAGTAAGTCCTGAACTCCAAGAAAATATGGCTCTTTTCGGAATGGGATTTAAGCAGAGATCTCCACCAATGGCTGACGCAGCAATTCGTCTTGGAGTCAAGTTCCTGAGTTAAACTGATTAACTTTTCCTCATTACCAGAAACGATCTTTCCGTGTTAGAATTAACGCATTTCTGTTCCATGGAATCGCAGTTCGTCAAGCACTGTCTAAATTGAGTTATGCTGTACTCTTTCCACCAAATCTAATGAGACTGATTCTAATTAGGAGAGAAATTCAACTTTGATTGTGAAACGAGTCATGATCGTTGCAGATTAGTATGCCAGATTTAATTTCTAGAACAATACTTTCAATTGCGTTTCCAACTAGAATGCCATTTATTATAATTATACGAGCGTGGAGGTAAATCTGACTGAATCTCCTCTGTATTTCTAGACGTTTCTAAAGTTATACATCCTAACATTAGAGTAGTAATCAGGTGTTAGAGAGAAGGGAGTTTCCAAGTCTTTTTGAAATATAAAATTATTTTGAAAATTGTGTAATTGATTTATCTATGAGCGGGCAAGAGTAGCCTCCTTTCGGTGCAAAAGAAGGATTCTCTGAATCAAGTATTCAAAATATTTTCAGTATATTTGTCTTTAAAAATGAAAGATACAATGTGGACGTTTTATGACGTGAGTCAAGTCCTCACGTGGTAAGGGAAAATCCGTATCGAAGTGAAGTTAGTGCAAGCTTAGAAAACATGTCTTAACATTGCACTGCGATATTGCTGAGCGATATATCGTATTTAAGGCTGAAATGCGTAATATCTGCAACGGAATAAAAAAATATCTATGTAGAATTATTTAAATATGAAAGAAAAGAAATAATTAGGATAAAAAATCGTGTTGGCCATAGAAAGAATTAATTTTAAAAATTATCGTTTGACTGAAAAATAAATTAATTGTCAACATCGTTTGGCGCTAATTTTTTCAAAAGATTATAAAAATAGTATGGTAAGATATTCTTGTCTTTTCTAGCTTGCCCTAGCAACCGGAAAGAATAAGTGAGGTTTTTGAACACGGAATCTCGATGTATGGAGTGATGGTAACGTTGAGAAGTGTGTGTTGTTATGTGTGTTGTAATCATTAACATTTTGGTTGTGTGCCCATAAAAAAACGATTAGTCTCGGAAAAGTTATGCACATTACGCGCTCTGTGCCTGAAATTACATCACAGTAGGCATCAGATACCTATTAATATATATAGTACAATGGAAGCATACATTCTCAAACAAAAAAAATTGACGAGGCTTGCTCGTTTTCAAACATGCCTGACGTTGAGATCCTGGACTACTTTTACTCGCGTAGCTCCTTTGATTTCTGCTATGCTCCTTTATCTGTAAATAAAACATAGTTACGTATTTTTAACATATATGTAGTTTACCAGGATATAGAGGATCCGCATCACCCTATTCATACGCATGCTTTCCAAATTTGACTCCAGTAGTCTTGAACTACAACTGGATTTTCAACTTTTCTTTTGTAACTTCGTTTAATTTTTGTTTATCTCAAATAGACATCATTTTTTCAAGATATGTGCTAGTTACCAGATAATAAGGATCTCCATACAAGCGTTTTTTAGTAGTGGCGTTTAGGCGATGAATCAAATTCCTGCCTGAGACCAGGTAGGAGGAAACGTAAACTTCTACGTTTGTAAAACAGTTGTTAAAATAAAATGAAAATTATAAAATGTAAATATATAGAAAGTAAATGATTATCTCTACACGTTGGAACTGTTTATTACAGGTTGATAAAAGTCAAAATTTGTATCATATACAGCAACTTCTCCTATATACTGGCTATTTTTAAAATATACCTTGACAGTCCACAAGTATTTCTTAAAATATTTTTATTTGAAGCAATTAAGTATGGTTTTAGTAAACCTGGCAAGGACTGGTCCGGTGATTGTATCAATCAATCTTTGGGATATCTTAATCTTTGAGACCACATTCCGACAAAGATCTTAGAAACATGGATTAAAAAGCTCTGACATGGATTGAAAAGGTCTCACTGGCAGATGGTGGTGAGTCAAGAGAGGTACTGCTGGACATCATATCTGCTATCTTAACTCAGTGAAAATGTCATTACCTTCCCAATACAACTTTTCGATGCAGTTTTATGGAATATCAACGAAGATACGTTAGTGTCGATGAGAATCGAGGAAAGTAATTCCACACTTTTGGGAAATCTAGACTTTTGTATATTGTTTACGAATTTTAAAATTGTAGGAAATTCAGTAATGCTTTAAATCTGAAAGATATTTAAATAGTGTTACTAAATATTTAAAAATAGTAACTTTTCTTCTGTGGAAATCAAGTTGAATATCAAATTAAAGACAACTTTACAATTTAATACAAAAAACTCTTTCTTCCAAATTCAGATGCCATAAATTTTCTTATATAGACTCTTCGATATCTCTCTTCTTTTGATGCATAAATATTGCATTGAGTTGTGAATTCTCTTATTTTACTTAGGTTTTCTGGAAAATGTTTGCATCGTACATTCTTTAACTTTTGGCATTTTAACCATTTCTGTACATATTTTATTACAACCTATCCTCCTCTTTTTGAATTAGGTAGATATTCGGACATGGAAATTGATTCTTGCTTCAATCGTCTAAAAAAACGTAGGCGCTTTCTTTGACATGCCGTTGATCATGCAGTCCCTGGCAGTCTGCAGGCAGCAATTTCTCTATCACTTACCTATTTATATCCTTTTATCGTCTATTTTTTTATTTAATTTATCAAGAAAGTGGAACTTTTATCTTTTGAGTTTGCCATACAACCTTGAGCTCTAAATCTAATTAAAAAATTTCAAACATTGTTATCTTTTATATGTTAATTCATGTTATCGCATTGCATTCTATTTTTTAAAGACAAATAATAGTCTCCATGCGAATCCATCAGAAGTGAATCAGTGTCTTGTGATAAATCTTACCAGGTAAGTGAATTTCGTCGATGCATTAAACGCTACATAAATCATTAGGATCGCTTCTAGTTATGCATAATGTAGTTTGAAATACCTGCCACTGCAAAATCCACTGAACTTTGAAGGGATCAAGCTCTCTGTATTATAGAAGTTGTACCATGAAATGAATTCTTCGAATGTATTAACGCACAGGCGCGACATTAAAGAAATCACTTAGCGCATTTCCATATGATACATGAAGTGAAAGAGCTATCCCAAAAATCCATCCGAATTTGAACAGGGATATGGTACTCTCTTGTTGCTGAAATTTTGCTGAAACAATTCCTTCTGAATGCAAGCTAAAACGCAATAGGCACTAGAGATCTACTTCTAGCAAGCATTTCCCATATGATAATGGGAAGGAAGAGCTATCTCAAAAATCCACTGACTTGGATGAGGGATCAAAGGCCCTCTTGTTACAGCTTTTTGCATCATGAAATGAATTCTCTGAAATGCATTAAACGCACAGGCACTCCTAAGAGCCATTTCTAGCAAGCATTTCCATGATAATGTAGCTGGAAGAGCCATCTCTGCAACCACCCTGACTATTAGGATCAAATGGGCCTCTGTTGCCAAAGCTATACCACAGTTCAGACCCCTTCAGCCCATTAAACGCACAGGCACTAGAGATCTACTTGCAAGCTTACTTCATACATTACAGCTGTTAGTCTCAAAATCCACCGACTTTGGATGAGGGTCAGTCACTTGTTGCTAAAGTTGTACCAGTTTTGTACCGAATTTCTTCTGAATGTATTAAAATTTAACAGGCACTTAGGGGAGATCTACTTTAGCAAGTATCATATGATAATGTAGCTAAAGAGCTATCTCAAAAAAATCCACTGACTTTGGATAGGGATCAAAGGGCCTCTCCTGTCACATAAAAGTTGTACCTACTAGTACGAAATTCCCTGAAACGTATTAACCCATGAAGCACTCTAAGAGCTACTTCTATGCTTATCTCCATATGATTTTCAATGAGGCTGAAGAGCCTATCCCCTGCAACCAAATCTGACTTTGGATGTGGGATCAAAGGCCTCTCGGTTTCGTTTAAAGCTGTACCATGAAACTTGAATTTCTTCTGAAATGTATTAAACGCAATAGAAAGCACTAGGAGGATCTACTTAGCAAGCATTCCATATGATAATGTAGTTTGAAGAAAGTTTATCCCAAAAATCCACTGACTTGATGAGGTGGGATCGAAGGCCCTCTCCTTGTTTGAAGTTTGTACCAATTAAAACGCATCCTCTGAAATCGCATTAAATGCAATTATAGCAAGCAAATTTAAGAGCTACTATAAGCATTTCCATATGATAATGTGAAGGAAGAGCTTAATTCTTAAAAATCCACTGACTTTGGAGGGATCAGCCTGCACAAGCAAGTTTGTACCTAGTTTTAAAATGAATCTCTTGAAATCGTATTAAACGCAATATACTAAAGATCTAATTTAGCACATGATAATGTGCTGGAAGAGTTTATCTCAAAACTACCTGACTTTATAGGGATCAAAACAATGAAACCCCGTGATGAAGGTCTGCAATATGATTAATAATCAGACCCAAAACTGCTTTACTAGTGGATGCTTGATAACTCAATTTGTGGGATACTGCATAACCTGAGGAAAAGTGAGCGGTGATACTACTATAAACTGCTAGCCTAATCCCTCGTACATATCTTATAGGTTACAAGAGGGCTCTAGATGAGGCAGGCGCCCCAAATGGGAATTAATCTTTTGCGAACTTCAAGATTACGAACCATTAGTTAAATCCTCGTGTGGTTAATGAAACAATAGCTATGTAGTTAAAGTGAGAACAATTTCACAAGTCGTTCAGAACCTAAAAGTTTTGTAATTATCCTTTGCTTAATTTCACACACTAAAAGGAATGGCAAATGTTTCAAACGTCTGCATGATAAATCTGTGTAGAAAATTTCCGAATCTAATTCTGCTAAATCGGAGAAATCCAAAATTTTTTCTTAAGTTCTGATGAGCCTTTTGAGGAAGAACTTAAACTTACTTAACGATAAGGAATCACCATGAGACATGCAAGAATTAGGTCTTGACCCTAACAACTTATCTGAACTCTCTTAACCAAGAGTTACCCCTGGCGAATCTAATTTCAAAATTACTCTTTAAAAGGAGGTTCTATGCGTTCCTGGAGCTCTAAAAGCCTCATATCTTTCTGAAACATTTTCTTAGCAAAAGATTCCTGCTCAAATATGATTGAGGTTTTCTCTTCAAACGTTAACAAAGAGAAATTTGAGGTTTTGTTTTAATTTACCATCGAACAATAAAATGGATATTTACGGTAGAAATGTATTATTTTATATTCCTTTAAATAATTGCGGAACATTTTAATGAGACTTGATATGCCACAATATTATTATATGTAAGTTATTAGAGAATTCATCATACCGATACTGATGATGAGAAAATTATGGATCACGTAATTGTTCTTTATTTTGACAAGCAGATTTACGCCCCTCAAAATCTTGGATCTGAGATAATAAAATGAAAGATGAAATAGTAAATATTCATTGAAGATTTAATTTAATATACAGTTTGTATTTCTATGGGGAAATAATGCATTTCTGAAACCGAAACAAAAAGCACTGGACCTGGAAGGATAAACATGTAAAAAATGTGGTTTTAAAGAAAGAAGGTATATAAAGAGGGAGCTGATATTAAGTATATATATATATATATATTTAGATTTCAGTAATAAGGGCGAACATAAGATAAAGAACTTTGGTATCTGTAATTGAACTGGTGATAGTGGTTAATTAAATATGATAGATAAGGGAAATTATCAGAAATCTAAAGCTATTTGAACTTAAGTTTGCCATAGATTTCAAGTTTACTCCTAAGATATCTTCGTGAAGAATTAGATATCTCCATTTTATATTACTGAGCTATATTCTTTCTTTTGGATTAAAAAGACTGCAAAATAAAATCCCAACCACTATCATAAGCCTTTTAACCTCAGAATCAGTGAAAATTTTGGACGTAACTGGGGAGTATTAAGTCCTGGACGTAACTACGCAGATTTTGGACGTAACTGTGGAGGTGAAATTCTTTTGGACGTAACTAAAGAGATGAAATTTTTGACGTAAATCTGAGGAGTAAAGTGGCACCCTGGATGAATCTGGTGAGATGAAAGGTCCATGCAATCTGAAATAAAACCTTGGATTTAAATGGAGGTGTGTCTAAGCAAAACCGCATGTTTTAAAATTCAATTACACCCTTTCTATTTAAATTTCCAAAGTATAAAATTCTGGCACCTATATTCTGTAGATATTTTCTCTTAATACAATGAATCTTCTTCTTAGTTTCAAAAATATATTTATCAGTTGGTGAAAAAATTCATTTATTTCTGCTTGGGTACGCATTATCCTCTGAATATATATTATAACTAATATTAATCTTTGTAAAAAAACTTTTCAAAGCAATATTTTATTGATTTATCTAATAACATTTATTCTTTTCCACTTATATAAACCGACGACGTAATAATATAATGGGAAAATTGCTGTCATAATAAAAAATAAAATAGAATTCACACAGAAAACGCTGATTTGTTTTACATTTAATTATTCTCTAATCTAGCATCTCAAAAGTATATACATTAAAAAAAATTCTTTTTCAGTGCATTTCTGCAAA
Source organism: Araneus ventricosus (assembly GCA_013235015.1). Classification (NCBI taxonomy): domain Eukaryota; kingdom Metazoa; phylum Arthropoda; class Arachnida; order Araneae; family Araneidae; genus Araneus; species Araneus ventricosus. The sequence continues at coordinate 70,675 of BGPR01005613.1, read as the reverse complement.
ATATGAATTAAAATATAAAATTCTCTTTCCTTTTCTTCTTTAGGTGGACATAAATTGTAATGTTTTCTACTCTCTTCAATCTCTAAGTGGTCTTTCCCAAGATTATCCTGAACCTCCGTATCACTCTTCTAAGGATCATCATTCCACAATTCTTGATTCATTCTTGGATTTGATTCTCCTTCCTTATTTTGGGGATTAACCAATTATCTTGCAAAATATTTTAAAACCAAAGGCATTGTATTCCATAAATGTAAGGCTCTATTTACGAAATAACTTTGATCCTGTACCTGTCTGACTTATTATACTCATATCCCTCACGCTCCATAGGAAACCAGCCATAGGCCAATTCCCTATAAAGTCAAGCGATATTGAGCAGGAGTTCCAAATATGTGTCTGTTTCTTGTTCCAACAATTGACTACTTCTACTACGATTTTTCTGATAATGTAATATTTACATGGAATAGTCATAAAGTTTTGAGTTTCTTGCCTGATATTCCTAAGCATCTTCAAAATCACAGTTCAGAATTAGGTCCAGACCGGCCATCAAAAATTCCCTCTGTGAAATTTATTCTCACCTACCTTCGAAAGCACTCAGTTTTACTCCATTTAGAAGTTTTGAGTTTTGCTCCTGCGCTTAAGTAATGAGGATCAAAAGTTGGATTGACACCTGAGGATTAAATGTCACTTTCAAGTCACAATGAAATATTTTGGAAATACTTAGAAGAGAGATAATGGTCTGCTGGACCAAGCGCGGAAAACAAACAACTGGAATATAAAGAAAAGCAGACACTCGAAAACTTCAAGCAATGTACTCCTCTTCTTTGATACTCCTAACCTCTTCCCTGATTATAGATTGAAGACTTGGGAGACAATTCTTAACGAAGAACTACTCTCATTACGGAGGTTATGGGCCTTATACTCATGTTCAATTGAATCAATCTATCAAGAAAAAAGGTATGCAAGTCTTACAAGCATTATCATGTTAAATATATTATTTATATAAAACGGCATTGAATCTGGTAATTTATGAAGTGGTATAAAACAGGTATCCTATAACTGATTCCCTAAACCTCTTCCCCAGGACACATGTCATGGAAGATCAAGGAGAAAAAACTCCTCTGATAAAAGAAATCATTCTGGTCATCATGAGGAGGGTTACAAATTGATACCCAAGTGTCTCAATTGAATCAATCTATCAAGAAAAAATGTACGCAAGTCTAAGCGTTTACTTATCTTCATGTTTTAAATAGACATTATATTTTTTAAACGCATTGAATTCGGTGCACTATTGTTGTGATAAAACAGGCAGTATCCATAACCTATTCCTAACCCTCTCTTCTTCTTGGATACATGACATGAAGACTTAAGGAGGAAAACTTGAGGAAAGAAACTACTTATTTGTTACATGTTATACCTGATACTTCCAAGTGTTCAACTTGAACTAATCTATCAAGAAAAAGCGGCACGCAAACAAGCATTATCATGTTAAAATTAAATATATTATATAAAGCATTGGAATTGGCAATTATAAAGTGTATAACAAGAGCCCATAACTTATTCTCAACTCCTCTTCCTCTGATACAGACAGTGAAGACTTATAGAGAAACACTCTGAGGAAAGAAACATTTCATTGAAGGCAAGTGTTTATAGGGCTCCATATCTATGTCTAATCTGAATCAATTCATCAAGAAAAAAAGGTACGCCCAAGGCATTATCATGTTAAATAGAATATTATATAAACGCATTGAATCTTTGGTACTATGGTGCGTATAAAATTATGTATCCACAACTTATTCCCAACTCTCTTCTTCTTCCTCCTGATTGCATAGAAGACATGTAAAGACTTAAGGAGAAAAACTTGAGGAAAGAAATCATTTCATTAAGTGAGTGTTGGTGGGCCTGATATCATGTTCAATTGAATCAATTCATCGTAAGAAAGGCTGCATGCAAACCTACAAGACGCCGGCACAGAATATTTGAGAGAACGCATTGAATCTGGGTACTATATGGTGCGTATAAACAGGCATCCATAGTTCTATTCCAACTCTCTTCCCTCTGATACAGAGTTTTTTTTGAAGACTTAAGGAGCAAAACTCTGAGGAAAGAAAATCATTCTAATTATGAGGTTAGGCCTTTTTCTGATAATTTCCGCGTTCAATTAATGAATCAATCTACTCGCATTAAAAAAAATGGCAAAAAAAGTCTACGCTTAATATCATGTTAAACAGTATATTTTATATAAACGTATTTGAATTAAGTACTATGGTGTGTTATAAACAGGTATCCTATAACCCCTATTCCTAACTCCTCTTTCCTGATTACAGACATGAAGACTTTATGAGAAACTCTGAGGAAAGCTTGTAACCATTCTAATAAGTGAGTGTTTAAAAAGCCTCCTGATAATTTCCATGTCTCAACTGAATCAATCTATCAAGAAAAAGGTATGCAAGTCTACAAGCATTATCATACAAATAGAAAATATTATATAAACGGGCATTGAATCTGGCACCTATTTTAAAAGTGCAAAATATGTATCCATAACCTATTCCTCAACTCCTCTTTCCTGGATACAGACAAGCCAAAAGACTTAAGGAGAAAATTGAGGAAAAGAAATCACTGCATTTATGAGTGTTTCAGGGCCTGATATCTATGTTCAAATCAGAATCACCCTCAAAGAAAAGGTATGCAGCCCAGCGTGCCATTATTCAATGTTACTATATATTTATATAAAATCTGCGTTGAATTGGCACTCATTTGTGTGCATAAAACAGTGGTATCCATAACTTATTTCCAACCTCTTCCCTTTAATATGACAAGAAGACTTCTCTGACAGAAACCTTTCATTAAGGAAATTTCTCTGTTGACTCCTGATACCTTACTTGGATCAATCTGAATCCAATTCCTGCCAAAGTATGCCAGTCTAGCGCTTGTAATTATCATTATGTTAAATAGTATATTTTATATAACGCGTAATTGAATTGATTACCACTTCAGTGTATAAACAGGTATCCACAACTTGTCTTAAATCCCTTCCTTTAATATTAGATACAATGACTTCTGAGCAAGAAAATCTTTTCATTAAGTGAGTTTCATGGACCCGATACTCGTGATCAATTGAATCAATTCCCCAAGCAAAAAGGTATGTCAGTCTACAAGCATTATCATGTTAAATAACATATTATATAAACGCATTGAATTGGCACTATGGTGCGTATAAACAGGTATCCATAACCTATTCCCAACTCTCTTTCCTGATACAGACATGAAGACTTGGCGAGAAACCTCTGAGGAAAGAAATCATTTCATTAAGTGCTAGTGTCGTGGACCCGATACTCATCATCAATTAAATCAATTCCCCGAGCAAAAAAGTAAACAAACATCAGCAGACGGTCTCTAATTCACTTAAGACAGCAGACGTCCTTTTTCTAACCATCGAATCGATAAATGAAAGTCCAGAAGGAATTAACTCATTATTATTTTTGCTTGGGATCACCACTTTCTGCGGTGAAAGAAAGGAACATTAAACAGTTCTCAACCAATCGGAATCTCGTAAGGTTTTAGGAATGCTTTTAAATGTGAAGTAAAATAGAAAAAAAGGGGATGCATAACAGTCAAAAGAAAGTTCAGAAACTTCCTCCGCAAATGGGACTAATGGGTCATTCAATAAGATCATGTTATTCTTTTTACTATAGTAATGGTTTACTATAGTTAGACGGCATACTATCTGTAAATTGCTTCACAATTTTCAGTCAGAGACTGCAATGTCCCGTTTAACCTAGAGATTTATTTAATTGTATCTCAGATTTTTATTTAATTAAAAAATAATCGACATTTTAAATTTTTTCTTCAATTGCTTTGGAGCATATTATGGCACAAAAACTGTTTTTGCATAACTTTAAAATGCAAAAAATGACCTTTTCATTGATGTCAGTTTAATTTGCGTGCAACTATTTATCTACTTTTAAAACATTCACTGCAACGGACGAGATAACTCGTCTTCCAAGAAAGTTTGCTGTGCATTAGAATTTGACTTTCATTCTAGTTTAGATAAGTTGGGCATGTTAATATATGTCTGCAGAAAACGTTCATTTTCTTTCTTTTTTTGGTATATACATTTCTAGAGCAAGCTAAGTTAACAGTTGTCTTTTCTGGAGCTTGAATCTAATTTTTATGTCGCAGCGAATGCGTTAATAACTAATTTTAAGCACAATGTTCTTTAACAACGTTTTTTATTGTTGTATTGAATTTCAAACCTGTTTTATTGTTTCATCAAATCTTACACTCGCCAGCTTTTACCAATGTTAACGTTATGACAAAAATAAGATGCTTGCTTTGGACATTAATTTCAAAGCAGAATTTTCATTTTATATTTTATTAACATTATAAAGTCTTTAGGTTGACATTTGTTCTGTAAACTGCGTGATGTGGAAATTGTTGTGCACATAATGAAACGGCTAACTCAATCAAGACAGACGATGCAAGCCTAAAACATTATCGTGCTACCATATTACGACGAAAGACTCTGTTAGAAAGCTTAGGGGACTGTTTTATTCACAGCGGGAATGCATTCGCTTAATTCTTTGTTTTTGGAACAGTCAATATTTCTACTAATGATTCTAATGAAAAAGCTTCAAAAATTCAAAATATTAATATTGTACTCGATATTTTGAATTTATTTTGAGCGAATTTTTGGCACTTCACTCTGAGCATCTGGTAAGACAAGTGGGACAACGGAGAAACTGGCCGCAGTACATACGATATAGTGCCTGAAATCTCAAACAAGTCAGTAGGATGGGATAGAGAAGAGTTAATGTTCGTTACAGGACACGGGCCCATCCATTTATATCTTCAACCTTCGAACACATGACAACTGCTCATGCGAAGGAAAAGGGGATCCAATGCACTATGCCACAAAATGTCAGTTTACCGTCTCCTGGCATTTCCAAACTCCTATAGTGCCATATAAATTACAGTGGTTAAAAAATATTCTCAAGTATAACTTGTCAAAAACCCGACTTCGACTCCCAATTTGCTTCATATGTGACGAGAACAATCTGATTGCAAAAGATAATCATTGAGCACGCATCTACCCAGACTGACACACAATTCCGGCAATTTATGACTTTTCTTTTTTTTCTTTCTACGTATTTTTATTTTATCTCATATTGTTTTGTTTTCCATGTTGTTCTTATGTTCGTTCTTGTCCTGTATGTTTCTTTTTTTCATAATTATTTGTTTTTGTCCCTATTATATGTTTTTGTCCTTCCTAAAAATACAAGATTTACCTCCATCCATCCAAACTGGAAAGGAGCCAAATGGCTCTAATCACGGGGGTGCAGGTGGTGTAAAGTAATGTAATGTATTGTAGAGCAGTAAAGGAATGCATTTATTCAGCCATAAATACAGTTTTGTTAAAAAAAATTATTAGAACTGATGAAAATTTAAAATTTTTTTATTATATTAAATAAATTTATTTATTTATATCTCAAACATATAATTTTGTTATTAATTCAATCTTAATCAATAGAAAAAGCTTCAAATAACTCAAACTTTATCACAGAATATGTCAGCATAGGGACATTTTCATACAAGTCTAAATTATGTGTTGTTGAAACTTATTCGAACGATCAAAAACTTGCAATGAAAATTTCATATGACAATTTTATAAAATCAAATGTCAGTGGTTAATGTGTAACTAGACCTCTTTTGTCCTCAATCATTGTTTCCAGTCTTTGATTCATGCTCTCAACTAGTTTCTGTTTTATCTCCTGGTTGACACAGCTCCAATAATCTTTTATCGTTTTCAAAAATTGATTTTTATTTTTCTTCTGCTCAAAAGGCAATTTCTGATTCAAAACTGACCATCGATTTTAGATGGGGTTAAGGTGTTGGTTTTTTGGTGGCCACTCCAGTACCTTAATCTTGTGTTTTGAGAAATAATCTTTTACCATCTTTGACTTGTCTTTTGGGTCATTGTCTGGTTGAAAGATATACCGTCGATCCTCATTCAAATTTGTGATGGATTTCTTAAGATTTTTGGACAGGACATCGACGTACACACTTACAGTAATTTTACCGTCGATCATCAAAATTTCTTCAGTATTTTAAAAGACAAAACATCCCCATACCATCACAATTCCGCCTCCATATTTTGCTGTCTGTAGGATATTCATTTGTTTCAGCGCCTCACCTGATTGTCGCTTCACTCTTACACTTTTTTGATCAAAAAAGGTCATATTTTCATATGAACAATGTAAAAATAGTTAATTTAGCATATGTTTTCATTGGTGAGAGCGGTAGAACAGAGTAAAACATTCAAGTAACGCCTGGATATAGCAATGACCCTGCATATTGCAAAAGTCTCACAAAAGAATCTTCTTTCTCTAATACATAATGGTATATTGCTGCTTACCTTTCGTATCTTAAAATAAGATGTGTCACATAAATTTTCGTAGTAATTGTTCTGTACACAAAAGAGAATTATCATTCCCTCAAAGTGCTTTCTACATATATTTACGTAGTTATACGAGGGACGTTCCTAATGAACATTTCGTCATGAGTTTTCACAAGGAAGCTTTATTACAATCCAAAAAAAAAAAAAAAATGGCATAACAAAATACAAACTTGGGTCTATTTTTCCACAAATTCGCCACCGATATTAATACATTTGTCGTACCGTTAAATCAATTTCAATGAACCATCCTGGTAAAAACCTGGTAATCATTGCTTCGGAAATGACGTCCCGATAGTACTGACTTCAATCCCATGTAGCACAACATATTTTACGATATTGTACAATATTGCTCGATATTATATAATATTATATGATATTGTACAATATTGCTCGATATTTTATAATATTATATGATATTATACAATATTTCGAAAATTGTTCAATATCGTATAATATTGGACAGTATCTTTGTGCTACTGGGGATGCAGAACAAAAGGTGAAGATGGGTGCCGAAGGACCTCACGCTGATCGCAAGACTGCAAGAATGGTAATAAGCCTTGAGGGGTTTTGTTCTTGGAAGATAATGCAAGACCCCACGCAGCAAGGGACACAAAAGTACACATTCCTCCCCTTGTATGAGAGAGATTGGATCATCCGGCCTACAGACCCTTTTCCTGCATTGAAGTCAGCACTATCGGGACATCTCTTCCAAAGCAATGGAGAAGTTCTGCAGGCTGTCAAGATCTTCCCTCGCTCGTTGGGCACCGATTTTTATCAGGATGGTTTCTTGAAATTGATTTCAGGGTATGACAAATATATCAATGTAAGTGGCGAATATGTGGAAAAGTAGCCAAAATTTTATATTTTCAATGCCACGGTACGTTTCGGATTGTAATAAAAATTCCTGGTGAAAAGGCATGACAAAACTTACGTTCTGAACGCCCCTCGTAAGTAAGCAATATCGTGGCACCATAATGTTCGCTTGTCTTTTCATCGTCTGGCTTGAGTACATCAGCCGTTGCTTTCTATGCATAAGATGGGGACATGTATGCATTATACATGTCCCCATTTGCTGAAAGAAAAGCCAGCCTAAGGTCATTATCATGCTAGGAAAATCAAAAATGAAAATTCTGCTTTGAAGTTAATTTCCAAAGAAAGCAAATATATTTTTTATCATTATGTCAATATTGGTAAAAGCAGGCGAATGTAGGATTTGAAGAAACAATAAAACAAGTTTAAATTCCAATACAACAATAAAAAGCATTATTAAAAATCGTGTTTAAAATTTTCAAATTATTATCATTTTTTATTTTGACCGAGTTCTTTTACTGTGGAAACCAAGCATCTATTACAAAGTCTAGATCTATATTATTCTTTAAATAAGGCTAAGATATATATTTTTTAAAATAATTTTCAGTTTCATTTGAAAAAAATTTAGATAGCTTTTGTATAAATGTGCATTGGTAACTCTCCTTCATATTTCTAAATATCAGAAATACCACTGTATATAAGTTTTAAGTTTCAGTGTTATATTTTAGAATACCTTGACTTTAGCTAAGATGTAGTTTTAAATGAGTGGAAGTTGCACATTTAGATAATTGGATATAGCCTGCAGAAAATAATTTAAGAATTTCAGGCCAAGAAATATGATTTAGAATAATCACTTAACTACAGAATAAAATTAAAACAAATTTTAAAACAATAATTTCCATTTTCATTAGTATTTTTTCAGGCTCTGCTTCTGAGTAAAGTTCCATTGTTTTCTTATTATTATTCAGTAATTCAAAATCAGTCGTATTTTCAGTCATTTCATTTCTAAGATCTTCATTTGCTAATGACAGTCCTTCTGAAATTACATTGCACTTGAGAGACTGGAAATTCTAAGAGAAATTCTAATTCCGGAAAAAAGAGAAGAAGTCGTAAGTCATTTGAGCAAAACACTTCACGTAATGAAATAAACTTAATAATACTCAAAATAAGACACTAAGGAAAAGCTAATAGCCATCAAATGCAAATAAGAAAGAGCCTTTTTAGATTACAAGCAATTATCACTTAAATCAAAATCATTACAGTCTTTATTGCAATAATTAGCTTCTGAAGTCGATTAAGCTTTGTTTGAAGAAGTTGATTTTTATAGGCACTTAAAGGATAAAAGAGATTTCTGCCTTATCCAATTTACTCAAAACATAGGATAGTCCTTCAATTTAACTGACTCGATTTGACTTTTATCTTAAACTAAGACTATTAGAAAAATGACTGGTGGGCGGTGAAGTCAATTGAAAGAATTATAATACAAATATATTTATTTTGGTATATATGTGGTACAGAATAAGGCTGATTTTTTTCTTTCAATACTTTCTTTTTAACTATAAATCACAAAGCAAAGAGTTTTATAAATTATAAAGCAAATAAAGTTTTCCAAATGAATTAAGCATTATTTGAAGGGGCTGATTTTTATAGGTAATTTAAGGGTAAAAGCGATTTCTGCCTTATCAAATTTATTCAAAATACAGGGTTCACATTTACTCAAAATACAGAATAATTCAATTTATCTGACTCAATTTGACTTTTGTCTTAAATTAAGACTATTAGAGAAATGACTGGTGGGCGGTGATATCAATTGAGAGAATTATAATACAAGCATATATTTATTTTGGCATATATGTGGTACAGAATAAGGCTGTTTTTTTCTTTCAATAATTTCTTTTTAAATATAAATCACAAAGGAAAGAGTTTTATAAATTATAAAGCAAATAAAGTTTTTCATATGAATTAAGCATTATTTAAAGGGACTGATTTTTATAGGCACTTTAAGGGTAAAAGAGATTTCAGCCTTATCCAATTTATTCAAAACATAGGATAGTCCTTCAATTTAACTGACTCGATTTGACTTTTGTCTTAAATTAAGGCTATTAGAAAAATGACTGGTTTACTTATTCTACCGAGTACGAAACATAATATCTCACTAGAGTCAGATATATCATCAATAAGCATGATCTAACCTTCCTCAGCATATTATAAAAAAGTAGTGTCCTATAGTGATATTATAACAGCATATTATAAAGTATTTCAATCCGTATTAAGAGTTTGATTTAAAACACATTATGGAGGCCCACATTTTCATAATTTTATCATAATTTGATGTGATTTTCTGTGCAATTTGCATGTTAAACCAATAAAAACATTTATTTACGTTAAAACACTTCCTTTCTGAAAGACGTCTTTCATTAAATTTTTGTGAGTGGCAGATGACATTTAATCAGTACCTATATGTATTTGAAATGAAGCCAGGACTCGAAGTGTCCTACAGATAGTTTATGAATCATCCTGACATTTCAAATTCAAACTAATTAACTTAGAAAGATATTGAGTGATATGTTCGGAAGCAGTTGCAATTTTAAATAGCTCTTTAAATAGCACTCGCAGGAGTTTACTCTTCGAGGCATACTGAAGCATTTAAATAAGCTTCTATGATAGCATAATTGTTAGAAACACTTTAATTTAAACTAATGTGACAAACTCTCTGGAAATTTTGTTAAATTAATTGTACTCATTATATCACTAACTTTACTATCAGGCGCCATTCTATGTTAATGTGTAAAGTAATTTATATTAATTTAGAACGGCTTGTAGAAGAATTCTTAATGGATATAAAGTTAATGACAATGGCCAACCATAAATTTGGCGATGGAATGGAGACATTTATCCTGAATGAACATAGGCGTTTAAGTATGAATACCCAATGAGAAAGTTTAACTGTCTGTCTTAGGTTGCTTTTTTCAGTAAATAGATTAATATAAAGAAATGACTATTGTGAAATTTTAGTAACTAACAATTCATGTTTGTGATAACAGAATATTCTGTGAGTTGTGATCCAGTGGCAGGGGGCAAGTGGTGTATAGATGCCCCTTGCGCAGGTCTTAGGGGTCGTCATGGTGATAAAATATTAGTCCGATAATGTCACATTTGTAAGTAAAATATAATTAGAAGGCAAAAATTATTGTAATACCCCGGGCGCCATTTGCTCTTGGTAATCTACTGATGACGACTGGCGGCGAAAACCTCATATTTTACTCCGGGCGCAACTTATTATCGCAACCCACTGTTGTGATCTTGGCAATAATTGATATGATATCTAGAAGGCGCACTTCTATGATAACTGCTATAATGGTATTTGACTGTCACGGTATCATTTGTTGTCTTCTGTGTGGACATGCGTTTCTTATGGGGACGTGTGTGTTGTGCACTGTGCTACTATGAGCTTAAAAACAATCAACTAGAAAAATTAGAAAAACATTTAAAAATAAAAAAAAATTTACGTGCTACTATGAGTTCAGTCTAAGCCGAGGTGGAGTTTAGACTTCGCTTTTGGGGTATGGTTTAGTGACATCCCTCTGGTACTATGATGCTGTCAATTCTCACTGTATGAATTAATTTGAAAAATCTATTATAATTCCTCTCCGTATATTTGTTATATTAGTTTTACTAATCGATATTGTGTAATATGATATATATTTTTAGCTACAATAAATATTTGTGTTATTGTTGAGACCACTGCAAAATTAATCCAACACCACATATGAGTTACAGTCAGATGAAGCAACATTTGAATATTTAGCATAACTTTCTATATTCTCAGGACAATAGATTTTGAATTTACCATTAATATTAGTTTCCATATCCGTCATTCGCCTTTTATTTACGAAATATCACTAATAAAGGTATTCTGAGGCCGAGCTGGTCTCCAAATAATGTTCTCCAGTTACTTAATCGGAGAATCATGGATATGATTCTCGATTAGATTTATCATGTAAGTGAACATTTTAAATGTGAATTCTAATCATTCAAAAATCGCCTTCTAACCATGAAGTATAATATAATATAAATCAAAATGTTAATATTAAACAAACGATAATGATAATATAAATATGTTCTAAGCGGTAATGATAATATAAAAAAGTTCTAAACGATAATGATAATATAAATAAGTGCTAAACGATAATGATAATATAAATAAATTCTAAACGATAATGGTAATATAAATAACTTCTAAACGATAATGATAATATAAATAAGTTCTAAACGATAATTATAATATTAATAAGTTCTAAACGATAATCATAATATCAATAAGTTCTAAACTATAATATTAATATAAATAAGTTCTAAACGATAATCATAATATTAATAAGTTCTAAACGATAATCATAATATCAATAAGTTCTAAACTATAATATTAATATAAATAAGTTCTAAACGATAATGATAATATAAATAAGTACTAAACTATAATATTAATATACATAAGTTTTAAACGATAAGGATAATATAAATTATATACATAAGTCCAACGATCTTATAAATAAATGTTCCTATTCCGAGATAAATACATCTCCAAAAAGATACGTGAAAATGTTTCTGTGATAAATTTTAAAACTGTAGTACTGTAGGCATAAGAACTCTAGAAGCCATTTATATTTCCTTGTTATTTCCTCAAATATTCGCTACAAAATAGTACATTTGTTACTTCTACAGCAAGGGAATAGAATCTCTTTCAAACCAATTGCCATCTAAAGCTGAAATATCCGAACAACATTCATTCCAATTTGGTCAAAATTGTCCTCAGTTGGACAATAATCGTGAACGCAGATCACCACAGGAGCGCATTTCGAAGCTGAAGGAAGCTCAGCATATCCTCGAAGAAGAAGTGTTCTTTTCATGAGATTGTTTTAAAGCTGACAAAATATTGCGTTGACTGCTGTTCCAACAATAAATTTTATTTTGATCTCATAGCGTACATTATTAATATGCAGACGTAAGGGATCAATAAAAACGACCTATAACTCATTCTGGGAATAAGATTTTAGATTGACGCTTTTCGCTGCGTTTGAAACACAAACTAATTTTAAGCCAACATAAGAACATGTTTTTTTTTAAAGAACTTGACTTGTAAAGATAATGAAAAAAAATCGGCATTAACAAAACACATAGTTTATAGATATATCAACTTGTTTAAAACATGTTTTGCAACAAAATTCGATTCAGTTTTCGACAACTTAGATTTGTGATGGCTTTAAATTTGGTTGTCATGATAATTCAATTGAAATAACTTTAAAATGTATAATTTCGAAAAAAAATCATGACACATTTTTCTGGATAGTATTTCTTATAAACAAATTTAAATATGTGACCTCCCGTTTAATCCCTAAACTGATTCTCTTGTAATATTTAGTGTATTAAATTGTCGTATTTTAGAATCATTAAACTGAACTTAAGCCATTTATAAATGTTTAATTCTATTCAAAACTTACGGAGAGTCCACGAACCTTTCAATTGTTCTAGTGGCTTTTTATCGAATCAGTAAGAAAATACATTTTCAAAATAAAGTGTGTTGTCTAATTAGGTAATTAGGAAAACTAAACAGTTAACTGATTTATAATGCTCTTGTTTGCCTAAAGCTCTTTGTTAAATTAACTATTTAATCGCCGAGTTTCGAATGAAAGATTCGATTAAGACTTGTGTTAAATGAAAATTGATCTCAAATGAACTCAAACTGAAATAAGATTTGTGAAAGAAGGTTTCCCAAATTAAAAATGGAGCAGTGATGGGCATTAAGTTTCTTGATACATAATGGTATATGGCTTCTACAAAAAACTATTTTACTAAATTGCTCCTGGTACAATTTAAAAATACCTTTATTTTTACCTTCTCTTATACGAAGTAGGGTAAGATTGTTTAAGTCGTACCCACTAAGGAAAAAAGTCCACAAATTGAAGGTTTGCTAATTGAAGGATTAAATTTTGCATTATTCACAACTTCTATAATATTGCAGCTATTCAAGCAAAGAAAGTTCAAAATACAAGTAGTTTGTCGAAGGAAATACACAAATTTTAATGTAATAACATCGGTACGACTAAGGAAACCGGTTCTGAAATCGTACTACCTATGTCCTAAATCGTACCTCGGGAGCAAATGAAGAAAAAACAAATTCATATTCTATTTTCTTTCTCTTAGAAGACCATATTGCGCATTGGCGCTACTCGTGACCTTCGTAATCACGCACACAACCAATACCCCCTTTTCGCCTTGGGCGCGCCAAGGGAAACCCGTGAATAGTCGTGGCATTCTGGGTTACAGAAGGTTCGCAATTTTTTCCACGCAGGGGGAGAGGGTAGTAGCAATTTTTGGGAAGTATACGAGAAAGTTTCGGGAGACCGCTCTCGCTAGTTTAATTCAGAAAATTACGTTGCACATCCTAACGAAATTTAAGTGGTGAGAACTATTCAGGTCTTTAAAAAATAATGGGCAGCTTTTTTTAAAATTTTAACAAGACTCTTTCGAATGCATTAAGAAACTGAAAGTATTTACTCTCGGATGTTAAATATTCAAGCAGTGTCGTGCGAGAAAGTTTAATTGCCATTTTCACTCTATTTCGATTATAAATTTCTCAAGTCATTATAACTTTACTGAGGCATATATATATATATATACCCGCTCGGTAAAGAAAACTCGAGCCAGACAGTGGCTCAGATGACAGCCCACTACAATGCAGATCCAAGCGCAAGTGTTTCGGAATACACAGTTCAGCGGACACTGTTGGATATGGGACTGTGCAGCAGACGTCCCACTCGTATATCTCTGTTGACCAAGAGTCATCGTCAACTACGCCTACAGTGCGCCCGGGAACATCGAGAATGGACCATGGATGAGTCGAAGAGAGTTTCCTGTTGGGATGAATCCCGATTTCTCATTCATCACGTCGATGGTAGTGTCACGGTACGCCGTCTGCTGGCGAACATTTGCTCCCCTCTTGTACAGCAGGTCATACACAGGCTGGTGGTGGCGGTATTATGCTTTGGGGATGTTCTCATGGGAAGTTCTGGGCCCCTTAGTTGTGGTAGAACAGAACATGGAAGCTCCGAACTATCTGAACATCAATGAGGATCAGTGGCACCCTTACTTGGTGTTTGTCCTCCCAGCTGGAAAAGAAATCTTCCAGCAGGACAACGCCCCATGTCACAAGGCTCGGATTGTGTTGGAGTGGTTCGAGGAGCATACTAATGAATTCCACTTAATGCCCTGGCCACCTAACTAGCCGGATCTTAATCCGATGGAACACATTTGGGATGTCATGGAGCGGCAGCTCAGAGCTCAAACACAACCATGTTGGTTCAAATATCTCGACTTTGCATGACCGCTGCTTAGACATTTGGTACAACCTGTCTCCAGTCATGTACCAAAAACTTGTGGCATCTATGCCCAGGCGAGTTGCAACTGTTTTAAAGGCCAAAGGAGGCGCAACGCGCTATTCAGTAGGTGGTCACATTGTTTTGGCTCTTCAGTGTATAATCTAACTATCTTTTTATGTGTTTAATATGTGTATATATTGAAAATATTACTTCAGTTTTGATTGTTTGAAAATTTTTTAATTATATATATATATATAACAGGGTTGTGTAGAAAAATCGACCAAAGATTAAATTATGTTAAAATTTTATGCCATTGCACTTTTTTCGCTCTATTCATGTTTTTTAACAGTTGATTTTTTGCTGCCATTCTCAAAAACTGAAGTAAGAATAGATAATAATACATATAAAGAAGATACAACTTAACAAAATCGTCTGCTACTCAGTTTTTCGAAAAGGTTTTGCTGTAATATAAAAAAAAAACTCTTGCACGGGCCAAAATCTGGAGTTTTGTAAATATGGCAGATCACTGTTAAGTTTCGAGGTTTCAGAAATTGTGTATCACTATTTTTGAAACGCTAGGTCCAAAATGCCAAATTATAATAAAGGGAATGAAAGTGTCGATAAATATTTTTCAAAAATGAAGATTTTACAACAATTAAACTCGATAATTCGAATAACCGTATTTTAACATTCTATTCATTTAGCGTTTATTAAAGAACAATCATAGTTTCATATTCTTATATTTTTGGAGAAAATATTATTTCAAAACATTTCTAAGTAGCAGCTCTTCCATTTGAATTGATTTTCAAAGCAATTTAGTTCCCAAAATACTTCGCCCCTTGAATCCTCAGACTGCCACTAAAGCTAAATGTAAAACAAATCTTCACGAAACATGGGGCGATTTTTCTAATTGTTCCATAATTAATTGAAGAAGGTATGGATAGAACTAAAATCAAAGAGACATAAAAATTGTTTTTAGGATTTGTAATAGAATGAATAGAATTGAAACGGCAAATCTTCTTTAACTAATTGCTAACAGCAATCGTGAAAATCCAGAGTATTTCAGACAATAGCAATAAAGCCAGATCCAAAATTTCTAACAAAATATCGTTAGCAGCAGTAAGCATTGATAAATATGTTCGCTACATATGTCGCTCGCATCAAAAATACATTTAATCTTGGAAATAACTAGTTGAACCTGAGCATCATTAAAAGATAATGAGTTTTTGTTTCCTTTGCCTTTCTGAACGGGAAGTTTCAATTCCCCTCTCAGCGAAACAAAACTACAAGTGTGTGCAACAGTTCTAATTTTGGAGCTTCTGGTGAAATAAATTCAGAATTATTGTGTAATCAGTGATGCATAAATTTCAATTAACCAGTAGAAATATTTTAATCCTGAAAAATATTTTCTCAAATGAAAAGATACATTTAATATTTGAGATTTTGAGTGCACTCCGCGATGATAAAAATAAAGACTGTGTGGTTGAGATATCCTCAATTTTAATTACAATTAGAATTGCTTAATAGATATGGGATTCGTTATATATTTGAATGAGCATCGTAAATTGTTTTAGAAATGCTTTTAAAGGGTCTCAAAATGACTTTTTTAAATGTCTGTGCTATAGTAATTTCGAGAAGTAACAAAATCTCCCTGAAAATGGGAATGAAGTTTATTTCTTTTCAGGTTGTTGTTGGTTAAAAATATTATGCTTTTAAAATCATACATGGAATAAATCATACTATACTTGACACGCAAATTATTTAAACTTAAAATATTATGAAATCTTCAACGACTAATATAAGACGTTGATGGGAATATAATGGTGGAAATAAATTTTAATTTGGAAATTTGTCGGCATGTTCATATATAACATGCCAATCTCAAAAAATAAAGTTTTTTCAAGCTGAAATTGAAAATGGCTTCGGTGAAGAAAAAACAGTCTTTAATCACTTAGATTCTCCCATATTTTTGCGAATCTCTCTTTTTCTCAAATAAACAATCGTACCCACAACACGCGCGAAGAGCAATGAGACAGAGAAATGAATTTACACAAATGATACATAGAGCAACCTATGAAAAGGCAGTAAAATTCTGATTCCGTACGAAACAGGCGATGAAGTTTAAAAGTCCAGAATGAAATAGAATGTGCTGCGTTGAGTAAGAAAAATTCAATGGCAGGCGCATGGGAGATGCTTCTTCAAATAGCTAATGTTAAAACATTGCCTATTTGAAGGAGCATGTTCCATACAGGAAATATAACAATTAGTTAGCTTGTTAATATCACATCTTGTGCAAAATGATAGATGCAATTGTGCTGAAAGCATGTAAACTTATGTTTTACACAAAATGATTTCTTAGTATCTTTTTAACGTTCTGCTACGTTTACATTTCCAAGCCACACATAGTAGATAAACCAACTACACCGAATACCAGGCCCAATAGGGAATTAATTCTGTAGCTTGCAAACCGATCGGGTGTTTATCTCTAACGATGTGCATTTCGTGGTAAACTCCGACTCCATTGACGAACCACATCATCTTCGACCATTAACCTGATTGATGGAATCAGGAGAACGTGGTTGACATCTCAAATACACGACAACACTGAAAACAGACCGTAACGGAGGTAGAATCATATTATGGAAGTTCTCTGCTGCCTTACTCAAACTCGCTGTTAAGGTCGAAATGCTGTTGAATAAGTGATATCGCTCAGGAACACTATTCGGCCCTTTTCCATACTATCAAAATAATTTGTAATGTCTTGTATATTTAATGGCATATACATTGATGATTCAAAATTTCGCGCTTGGATTCTAAATTCCTCTCCGCGTAGAATTCAATATCTCCCCCATGCAGTCAATGCATTAATGTATTCTGAATAGGAAAGTAGAGATAGATGCCTATATCTAATTTGCACATTTATTACACACTTTCTGTAAATCATCGATTGGGTAATAGGGAATAGATCATGATAGCATACAGCAGCAGTAACTATGAATGATAATTTACAGAGCTTTTTGGAGTTTGTTTGTAGTCATTATGGGCGACAGAGATATTTTAACAGCATCTAAACGGCAGGAATTGAAAATGATGATCTTTAATGCTTGATCTTATTTTTTGTAATATTCAAAGAATTTTAAACTCTATCTTCAGTTTAGAATTACTATTTTGATTAATTATATGCTATACTTTATTATTCATTTATTCCTAAAATTGGATTATCTGAATCCTTTCTAACAGCAGTCGATTATTTTCGTTGCTACGTATTACTTACGTATACATTTTTTACAAATACAGGGACAATAAGTTAGTACGTTTTAGAAAATAATAGAATAAACTTTAGAGTACGAGCATACTTATTAAATCTATTAATATTATTTTTGAGGTATGCTTCAAATAGATGTCAGTAAATCTTCATGATTTTATTTTTCCTTAAATATTTTTTAAGTGCAGCCAGAGATTAGGCCAATCCGTTATACATATTTAGTTTTGATAGTAATGGATAATCCAAAGGAATATTTGAAATTAGAAACATTTTACAATACAGTTTTCGGGCGAAAAGGAAACTGACTAATCAAATGCTCATGTTTCAATTTAAACTCTATAAAGTCTTTGGAAGATGAAATAAGTAAAATATTTCACCTTATAGTTTAATGCATATTTATAGAAAACTATACAAAACTAATAAGAAAGTTACCAGTTTTAGATGAAACTAGCAGTACGCGCACGGCGTTGCCCGTGGAAACAGGAATTCAAAATGAAAAAAAAACGCCCACAATGACATGAAAAAGTTCTGAAAACAAAACAAGAGATACACATGATTGATTTTCATGCTTATTTTTCTTCGCGATAATGACATTTTAACTGTAGAAAAACAATACAGATTATGTTAATCCGAAACAATATTAAAAAAATCGCAAGGTGAAAAGGATTATTATACTGCAAGTAAAATATGCGAGACTTAAATACATTAGGACACTGCCGAACGCACGGCATTGCCCGTGGAATTAAGATTTCAACAAAATGAAAAAAATAACTCCCACTATGAGATGAAAAAGTTTTCAAAACAAAATCAAAACAAAAGATATACATTACTGATTTTCCTGCTTATTTTTTTTTCGGGCTACAGTACAAAGCAAGTTAATCTAAAACAATAATACAAAATTGGGACGTGAAAATGATTATTATACAGCAAGCAAAACATAAAATCGAATCCGAAAATAATAATCGAAGTAATTCATTCAGTTGTATCCTGCCCTCTGAACCGTCAGCCAATCAAAATTGCCAGCAGCGTTCCGAAGAAGTTTCGCGCGGGAAAAATATCTTTCAACTGACCATTGAAAAATTAATTTAAAGAAAACGGGGAAAGATATTTTAACCATTTTTGTTTTAAATCTGACAGAGCCGTTGCAGTTATAAGCTGAAAAAAAATCAAAATAATAGTGTTATTAGAAAGTTGGATGCAGCAAATTTAGAAACAAAAATAAAATTTAGAGGGGGGGGAAACTTACTATTTTTTAAAAATTTCTCTAAATTCAGTAAATTACATTTGAAGCTGAAAACAAATTTCATTAGAAAGAAAATTGTTTGTTCTATCTAATGGTGCATCGATTGTTTTTCAACCATCATTAGAAAAGATAATACAGCCGTAAACGTGCGGAAAATGACGTATAAAAACGTGCGGAAATGAAAATATAAAAAATTTTCTAGATTAAATTTTAAAATTCCGGCTTCGAGGTGCATTGAGTCACCATTACGTCTACCTGTGTGCCCAATTTCATGGCTATAAGTGCGATAGATTCTTCTGGACATCGCGCACACACAAACATTGCCTTTTATAAGTATAGAAGTATTTTAATAAATTTTATGATAATTTTAACCTGCAGAAAAGTTTAATTAACTACGGATAGAACTCAAGCTCATATTAATTAACGACAAATCATCGTTTACATCTTTTCAGCAAATATTTCCTGCAGGTAAATCTCATCAAAACCATGCACATATATCTAAATTTAGAAATTGCGTTAGCTTAAACCAAGAGTCTATGAAATCTCAATGAAAGTTATTATGACTCATTAAACTTTGCTATTTACACCTTTAAGGACATTTCTTTGGGAATTCGAAAAAAATGAGCTATTTGAAATTAGCTTTCACAACTACAGTTTTACTTTTTAATTACAGCCATTTATGTTTGCCGATGAAACTTGCAAAATGACTTACATGTGGTAATGAATCTGCCTAAGATACCATTTTTAAGAACGTGATAAAAAATGATTACTTTCACTGTCGGGGCAGAATAAAGAAGGTTTTATCATAATCAATCCAATACCACTCCATGGTTGCCTAAATTGCCCAACTTATTACCAGATACACAAAAGAAGAGCTAATGAAGTTGCTTCGTTGGGCCATACACACAGTCGACAAAGTTGCATCATGCAATCTTCCAGATTAAAAAAAAAATAAAGAAGTCGTCTCCTAATAAGAAAGGAAAACGAAAGAAGTCTATTGATCGAACCTGGCAACAGTCATAAAAGCAGAAGATTCTCCCTTTTTTTAACTTAAGTTTTTTCTCTATCTAGTTTTATGGCTTGTGGAAGATAGGACTGAATTGAAAATTGTTTAACCAACAAAAGTCTCGCTTAGAGTAATTCCGAAAAATAATATGATCCAACATAGAATTTGTATCTAACGAGTTCCCGCCGTTTGCAGCAGAACATTAATAAGCGAGGGCTTCAGTTTCCTTTCCTTATGCAAACGATTTTTTAAGCAATAAATTAATTTCCAAATATTCTTATCTTAATCTTATTATCCATTTATTTTTTGTATCTTTCGCTTATTAATTTTTCAATTACCGATCGAAAGAAATTTCTTTGCAAATATTGCGATTGCTAATTACAATTATTTTTAAAAGTTTCTTTAGGGGGAAAAATAAATATGTCTCTATTTTACTAATCAAGTTGTTTTCAATCTACATGCTTTCTCTTAAATAAATGAATAAAATCTACTTTTCGAATAAAGCAAATTTCTGTTTAAAAAAAATCAAATTATTTTTTTATCGGAAATACGATAGATGAGTATGTTAAATTTGCTTTTTTACTTTTCCTTAGAACAAAAACACACTTGGAATATTTATCAGACAAATAAGCCAATGAATAAAAAACAAAAAATTTAAAATTTAATTAATCAAATATGGATATTTACCATAACTAAATAAAATAAAAACGCGTATTACGTTTTTATATATTTTCATACCTTCTATTAAACACACTTCAGTACATTACTTGGAATAAACATGCTAATGAGCTCCAAATTTATTTTCTACCACAAATAAATTTAAAAATAACTTAATTAGACACTGTGCGAATAAAACTGTGCACGAGAAAAGAAATATTGATAAGTTCTAAAAAAAATTCTTTGAAATAACAGCTTCCTTCAATATGAATAACTAATTACGATACGGTTCTATTTTCATTATTACTTTAAATTCAATATTTGAGTTCCAGTAGAAACTCAAAAGAAGACAAGTCGCCACATGCTTAGTGATTCAATTATTGCAGCGATCCAATGACGACAGAAGTCTGTTAAGTTCTTTTTAACGTAGGATTACTTTTCTGCCATTGGAGTCTCAGAAAGGAAATTGATTCACACGCCAAAACGCCACAAAACTTGGTTTGGGAGATCTTCTATATCTCGGTAACTACATATGTTAAAAACATAACTAATGTTTTATTTTAGAGACAAAGGGTAACAGCAGAAGTTACAAAAAAATTAAAAATCGGAATTATAGTTCAGCGACTACTGAGTCGAAAAGTTGGGCCATAATCCGAATGAATTGGTGATGCGATCCTCTATATCTCCGTAACTATATATGTTAAAAACATAACTGTCTTATTTTAGAGATAATGGGTAACAACAGAAGTTTCAAAAAAACTTACGAGAAACAAAAGAGTCACACGAGTAATGTAGTCCTACGCCTTTAACATCAGCGGCTGTTTGAAAAGACAGCCTCCCGTCATTTGTTTTGATAATTTCTGAATTTTGTGAATTTCACATGCTGTGAATATCTTGTTTTGTTGCAGAGATTACCCTTTCAAGAAGACGCTTTATATACATTTCTTATCAAATTAATAAAATATTTTTAAATTAACATTTTAAAAATATTAATAAATACAAGAAATTTCAATTTTTGTTTTCTGCAGTATAAGAATTGATGATCACTTTTATCTGATACATTTTATTCACTTCGTTACAAATATTTATTTCTTTGTTTAAAAGTGTTTAATTATATATCAAATAAAAAATAAAACACAATAAATGTCTTAGTTTTTTTTTTAATTCGATAAGTTGTTTTCAAGCAGTTCACTTACTTATCTAAAGCCAATTTTGCCTCTTCAACCTTTGAAATCTAGGCTATATCCTTTCCAAAGAGAAAAACACATTTAGTGTTTAGTGCTCTCTAAAATGTGTCATCTTTCTTTGAGATATCCGCCTGCAGTGTCCTATGTTTCAGATTGTATTTACTTTCAACCACTCTTTACTAAGTCAACTCTGTCAGTTTTTTGCCCATAAATTTATTCTCCAGAGAAAAGGGTGAGAAAACTTTTATATAAAAACATGTTTTCTCTCATATGTTTGCGTCATCTCTGCTCAAAATAGGAGATGCTACGTGAGATTCCGCTTTCTCTGCCCCTTCCCCGGTGAAGGGAATTTCTCAGAGGGAACGTTCCTTTTTGTTGTGTCTTCTTCAGGCTCTTCGCCTCCAGGCTGTTTTCGCTTCTATGAAATTGCAAAATGTTCCAAAGTTATATTCTTTCAGGGCTTTGGCTCATCTTCTTTATAAGGAACGCATTTCCTCTTCCTGGAAGAGCCTTGTCGACATGTTCTGTTATTTAAGAATGTACGAGAGGATCACGTGTCGTCGGCTACAAGAATGCGAGTGGAAAGCGAGTTACTCAGCGATAAAATTTTAATAATGCCGAGGCTTTTGGTAAGTGAGAATAACAGACAAGAGCCGAAAGCGAAAACATGTAAAATATTTTGTGTTTTTGCGTAGGGCTTATGTAGAAATGGCACAATACGTTACATTGCATTTTACAACAGATGATATATGTGGGAGGGGGGGGGGAATACATAAAGCGACATTTTTCAAAAATGCCTCACAATTTTTTTAATGTTTTTTTGTAATATTTATTAATTTCTGTTCTATAATATCGCTACTCTTTATTTTATGAAGAACCGTTTAACTGTATTTGCATTTCGATTCACGCAAAAAATAACTAAAAAAGCATTGAAGTGATTTCTTTCATTTTTTTATGAAATAATTTATTTTTCTACAAATGGAATGGCTAATTTTGATGAGTTATTCCTATATCAAGCTTCACTTTATTCTCCTGTATTTTTTTTTTCAAAAATCTGTCTTTTAAGGCGATAAATATATCCCTGCTGTTTACACTTGACAGACTTGCCTGTACGACTAATATGTCTAATCTACTTCAGTTTTTTAAAGCTAGATCACTTGAACATTTTTCTTGCGCTAATAAAAGCGGCACTTGACAGAATTGCCTGTACGACTAATATGACGACTAATATGTCTAATCTACTTCAGTTTTCTAAAGCTAGATCACTTGAACATTTTTCTTGCGCTAATAAAAGCGACACTTGACAGAATTGCCTGTACGAATAATATGTCTAATCTACTTCAGTTTTCTAAAGCTAGATCACTTGAACATTTTTCTTGCGCGAATAACAGCGACACTTAACAGAATTGCCTGTACGACTAATATGTCTAATCTAC
>BGPR01005612.1:29325-88748 GCA_013235015.1 Araneus ventricosus | reverse complement strand
AAAGTTGAAAGGGAATCAAGTTGAAAAGTTGAAAGGGAATCAAGTTGCGACTATACATATGATTTCTGAAAAGGACTGAAATAAAAAACGTGATTTCTCACTTTCGGTAGTTTGCATTTTTGTCGACAATATATTCTGTAGAGGTGAAGATACCATATGAGATTTCCACTTGGCCGGGTAGAACTTCAAATGACGGTTTCAAAATTTAACACAGTATATTAATTATTTCTAACAAATAACATGAAAATTACCTTGAAGTTTTCGGTTAGTATATCATAAATATTTACATTTAATCTCAATGCAATTTCTTGTTAAAAATCTTGGCTTGCTAACATATTTATCACAACGTAATGGCATCAAATGTAAGAAAAACTAAATAAGAATGAATTTCGAATTATGTCATAAAAAGTTACGATTGTAACATTTGTGAATTTCAATAAAATATGAAGATTTAAAATTTCAGTGTCCTCACATTTAAAAAAATGACGGAAGGCTGACTTTTTCAAACAGCCGCCGATGTTAAAGGCGTAGGACTACTTTACTCGCATGACTCTTTTCAGATTCTCAAATTTTTTTTGTAACTTCTGTTGTTATCCTTTATCTCTCAAATAAGACATTAGTTATGTTTTTAACATATGTAGTTACCGAGATATATAGGATCTCCCATACAACGTTTTTTGTGGCGTTTTGGCGTGTGAATAAAATCCCTTCTTGAGACTCCAATGGGGGCAACGTAGACCTACGTTAAAATGTGATCAAATATCGAAAATCTAGTGTTATCTGATTTCATACCAAATTATTTCATTTCACATAATAACAATGTCTCATATTCTATTTAGTAATATTACTATTTAGTAATATTCTCTTACTATTTAGTAATATTCTCTTACTATTTAGTAATATTTTCAACATTGTAAGTGACAAGTACGCTGTGATTGAAAATATACAAGGTGGTCATAAAGTATTGAACCCATTTCAAACATTAATAAAAAGAATGAATAATGTTACGATATATATTTTTTAATTAAATAGAAAATAAAAAAGCTTTTCTTTTCAGGTAGGTGGTGTACCATTAAGACGTTGTAACTTTGCTACAGCGATAGATTTCCATACAAAATGGCTACCGATCAGCAGAAGTCGATGCGCGTTTTCTGCTTCCCTTTTTTCAGTTTTCCTTGAAAATCTCGAAAACAATTTAGTATCCGAATTGCAATTGATTAAACAAATTAAAGAGCGTAAAATTACCTACAAATACATGCTTATATTTTTCTTTTAGCTTTAATAGTTTCGCAGATAATGGCTTTCAAAAATGGGAGATGTCCAATAAGTTACGACCCTCTAGACCACCGTAGCGACGCGTTTACCTATCTGAAAAATAACTTTTTAAAATGTGCTCTCACTTGGGGAAAAAACGTAGTTATAAGTTATAAGTTTTAGTTATAAGTTTTTTTATTAATTTTTGAAATGTGTCCAATAATTTATGACCACCCTGTATTATAACAATTTATTGACTCGGGAAAAAAAAATTATCTGATATATTTATGTCTGCTAGTTTTAAAACTGCTTTCTTTCTTCCAAATAAATATTCATCCTTAAATTTTTATCTTAGCCCTTTACCTGTAATCTAATCTCCTGTATTCAGAATTGCGTCACCTTCAATGTCTTTTATTCCAAGTATTTCTTAAAATATTCCATTATCTACTGAATTCTACAGAGCTTAACTATGCACATTTACCTATTTATGTGTATCCTCTTAGTTTATCTCTTTTAAAAAGCACTTCTGCTAGTTAATCTCCACTCTTTATAAAATTCTATTATATGCTCTTTACTCGACTTTTCGTCAAATTTGGAAAATAATATTAGGAGGGTTTGTGCATTTTCTGTTTATCCTATTGTTTGTGACATTTGCTTTCAATTTTATTCGGTGTCTTCTCTTCGAATCGTTAATATTTATTCCGAGGACAACAGTTAAATATACTTCATTGGAACACATACATAATCTTGCAAATTTATTTTATAAAATGTTCTTGAAGATTTCGAGCTACTAGGGAATATTTTCTCGCGTTTTAAAAACACCTTAAATGTAATTTCTGGCATTTTTCAAAATCCCATTTTAGTGCTTGCTCATCTGGAAATTTTATTCAAAATGTTTGCGGTCAAATTCTACATGGCTTAAAACTACCTTTCGAAGTATATTTAAATACATTGAAAATCTTTGAGCTTTCAGGCAAACATAAAGAATTTGCTATTAAGATTAAATTTCCTCTACATCACCTTAGAATCTTTATTAAAATCTGCTATGCAAAACCGCATTAAAAAATGTTTTTGTTTAATTTAAAGCTTGTTTGCATGTTGTTCAAACGGCAACTGCATTTTATCTAAAATCAAGCTGAAATTTGCTTTCCGTTGTGCTGTGATGTCATATCTTTTACTGCCGCCAAATGCGCCATGATTTCCAAAATTAAATTTGCGCAGCGCACTTGATAGATATCGCTTTAGCATGAATGGATTCTATTTTAATTTTATTGTTCAGGATAGGATTGCCTCGATTATTGTTTTGAAAAAATATTAATATCAATAAAATGACCAACTTGACCATATGAAACACCAACAACAGAAAAAAACGAATGAAATAAATTTTAAATTCTTAAATAATTTTGGAAGTGCCTATATATAGTGCCATTATTTTTATATGAAGAGGAAGAGAATTCTTTCATTGAGAGATCATCATTAACGGAGACGAAACTTGGATATATGAGATCATCCCAGAGACGAAAAGCCCATAATATGAAAATATCCAAATTTCCCAGCTACAAGAAAATTCGAAACTCATCCTTCTGCCAAATAAACTATGATTAACATATTCTGGGATAGTGGAGAATTACTGCTATTAAATACTCTCGAACCGCACACAACCATTCGCAGTAATATATATTGCAAAACTGGCCAGAAATTGTGTACAGCCATAGCGTATTCAGTTTTCCTTCGCGTAATCGCCTCAGTCCTTTCTTTCTAAGGCCTGGTGCACACGTCCGATTTCAACTGGACATGCCGTTATTGGGGGGAATGCAGGAGAAGCTCTTAGCGGTGTGAAGAACATTGATTGCAACTGGACACTGCACACATACCTCCGACGAGGTTGCAGTGCCGGAAAAGTAATTAGTGGCGGTTTTCTCAGCAATTCCCCCCTAATTTTTTTAACTGACATTTTTAGTGTACCTTCAGAAAGAATTCGAATATATTAACTATATAGTAAACTACTAGTAAAATTTGAATATATAAACTATCAGTATTAATTTAAAACCTCAAACTGAAACCGAGTCGCTTGGTCCAACCTGCCCCTACATCGGGGTAAGTTGTCCCGCTACTAGTATGAAGCGACTATCACAAAAAATTCTTCTATATCATTATATTTTATAAATTTAAGTAATATAGTTGCTTTATTAGCCATATTATGTATATATTATGTACAAATTTGGTGCATTTCTACTCAATAGAAACTGAGATACCGCTTTTATGGTCATCGGCAAATAGTAATGTGCAATTATGATCAAAATTGAGTCCGCCTGATTTTTCATAACAAGAATCTTTAATAGTAATTTTGGGGGGCAATTCCATTCCACATATTCAACGATATTTCTATAACGGCCATCCTCAATATGCGCCACCGGGCCATCGTGCCTCCTCTTTTAGCACAAGATATTGTACGATATTTCCAAAACGTTGTTCGATATTCTGAATGCCGTATAATATCGTGAAGATATCATAATAATATTGAACTTCATCTTGCGCTATTAGGGTCATGCGAAATGGGATGACTATCCCCATAAAGCCATTTTTGTTTCTCATGAGTGTGAGGATTTATTCTGAAAGTTTTCCGGCACACAAACAAACCCTAAAGTAACAATGAAGAATTTTCTTTCTGAATATTATTTGTAAAAATGGAAATTATAATTTATAAGCAAAGGAAAAAACGATTATTTATAAGTGAGAGAATTTACTCAGCTTAGCAAAAATTAGAAAATTCTAGATGGTTCTTTAATAAACGCTGCTTCTTCAGTGACGCTGATGTGGAAGAAGGAAAACGGGATAATACACACTTATCGAGACTGACAGCCTTAAATAATGGAAAGTTTTAAAAAATACCGCGACTGGGCCAACGAGCCCCAGTGAATCCTGGTTATAAATGCCAGAGTACTTTTGGCTTATGCGTTTATTATGGGACACAACTCGTAAATGACGAAAGCCACATGCAAGTAATTCCTAGCTAATGAATGGACTGAAAAGGATGTACTCACCGAGCGGACTTGCGGATCCCGGACTGACCCCGCAGTCCGAGTCCTTGGATTCCCTGGAGCTCTGCGAGTTCTGTGAGTAGGCTGGCGAGAGCAGAGGGCTGAGTGACCTGGGCCTGATCCCCCCCGTGGTGGGGCTGACGGGCCTCAGGACGGGGTCCGGGGACTGGCTTTCCGGAGACGGAGTCCTGAGGAAGTTGGGCGAACCGGGCCCCCCGGACTGACTGTCGCACCGGGCGCAGATCGAGAGTCGGGGCACGGGGCTCGCCATCGCGCGGGCGTCCATGGATCGAGCACGGTTCACAGGAGACCTGCAGAGAAAGAGAGATTTAGTTTACTGTTTGAGAGTGCAAAAGACGTGCTACGCCCAACTGACTTTTGGTACGATCTAAAAGAACATTTCACTGAACAATATTGGTTTCTTCATTAGCTTTATGATTTAAAAAAAACACACGTTTTTAATAATCAGTTATTTAGTATTTAACGTTAATTAAAAAGCCAAGAGAAAAAGTGTAAAATAACTAAATCAACAAAACCTGAAAGCATAAAAGCCAAACAGCGCTGTAAACCATAAAAGACAACAATATAACATAATATTATATCAATCCAATTTTTTGAATCCCTACCTGCAGGCGATCCTTGATGAAGTCTGCATGGAGGGATTCTATTCTACTTTTTCCAATAGTATTGTTTATTAAGATTGCTTAGTTTTTCTTTTCCTCATAAAATGTTTTTTAATATTTATTAGCATTTTTTGACTGAAAAACGAGGATGCTGTTTGAACTCGACCGTTCCGCATTTCATCTCTTTGTCACTAAATTTCTTTGTTACGCAAGGACTACCAAGAACGTTGTTCAATTTTGGCATCAATGTTCTTTGAACTCATTGAAAACGACGTAAATGTAAGGATATTTTTCTGTGATTTCGTTCCAAGATGGTGATTGTTTTAGTGATGGTAATAGTTTTAATGTTTGTCGAGTCAATGGCGAGTGGCACCATGAAAACAGTTGAGTCAATTTTGTATTGGCGAGGAATTTAATTATAATTGTGGTATTACTGATAAAAGCAAACATTTAATTGTAATTTTGTGAAAACTGATAAAAGAAGACATTTAATTGTTTTTTCGTGTATACCGATAAAGGAAGACATTTAGTTGTAATTTTATGAATGCTGGAAATTTAGAGCTGATAAAATTTAATAAATTTTAGAAAATTAGCTGATAAAATTGGAAACTTGTGTTAATAATTTGCATTCCAAAAAAAGTGATTAAACCTTCAAAGACTGCGATGGAAAACAGATATCAGACTTTTTTTTCGACGCCAGGTCAACTCTGCACAGAACTACAATAATAATAAATTAATTAAAAGATTTTTATTTCTTAATAAGGAATGCGGAATTCATGTAGGAACTCCTAATAAATCTCCGAAGAAAGGGGTACCTATATCAACATGGATTTGTCTGGATCTGGGAAAACTGGATATTCGTGTAAAATGTATTCAACTTTATAAATGTTAAATGCAAAATGTTGCTTTTATTCCACTAACATGAGGTAAAGACGCACTGGAAAGAGGCGACATATTAGATAATCACGTGGTATCTTATAGAGAACACCTGTGAATATAACCAACGCCATTTGAGCGAACAGACCAGTTTGCAGTAACGAATGTCGATTGTGTTGATGCAGAACATGTGCCTCCCTTGAGTGATAAGAGAGTCACTCAGAAAAACAGTTTAGTTTAGTTATATTAAGGTCACGCTTTGAAGCAACACGGGGGCTATTTTGGAAAGGAACTCGCAATTCTGAACCGCGGGCAGATTACGAGGACGACACCTGAGCTGGCATGCCCTCTCCAAGATTCCGCACCACACCTGCAGCTTAATTGTGTCGGTGAGAATGGGTAATTTTTTATACTTTAAATAATCAATAAAAATATTGTTTACCAATTCATTTTGTGTTTAGAGTTTGTTTGTGTGTGTGTTGTTCGATTTGGTTCGATATCATTTGTCTGTGTCTGTTTTGAGTGTGATTTTGGGTTGGCATTTTTATTTGCTCTACATCTGACATACTGTATTTTGTGGGTGGAATGCCACTGGTAATTAAAATCAGGAATGTATTGTGGTGTTTTGTTTCTCCCCGGCCAAGGTTAATTTTTATTAGTATATAATTTTCACTCCAGATGCTGTTATTGGTTTTGCCCCCTTGACTGGTAATAAGAAACTTATATATGTTCATATGTATTTAATTTCCACCCATGTTGCGGAAAACTTTTTTTAATAAATGAGAATGGCTTTAAACCCAGTAGAATGGGCTGGGTCGATTGATGCACCACACCAGAGGGAGGACTTTTGTTCCCCTACGTCTGATCTAACGTGCAGCAGGCCCAATGCACGACGGATCTTCAATGGAATCGGGTTTCGAACCTGGAACACTTGGGCTCCGAGGCCGACGCCCTACCACTATGCCACCGCTGCCACTAGGTGCGAAAACAGAGCAGGAAATCTAGGTGACGTGCCGCGTGCAGAAAAAGTTCGCTTTGATTTGGTTCGTTTGTACCTTACTGAGCCAAACTTAGAGTAAAATTTATGTTTGCCTGAATTAAAATTAAATCTAAAAAGTTAGAAAAGATATAAAAGCATCGTGAAAATGATCAAGTAAAGATACTTCTAGTGATATCAGGGTTCGGAGAGCATAGGAGGAACAGAAAGCCTAGATCTAATTCATCTTTAGGCTATACGACTGAATCGAACTATTGCATAGCAGTTATGATTTTAAGCAAAAATTAGTTTACCTTATAAAGCATAAAAAAGCAATAGATCTTCGAAAATGTCGTATTTTGATTAATTATTTCGGTAATATGGTAAATTGTTGATATGAGAGAAACAGTTAAATATTTTCAAAACGACCATTTTTTTAATAAGTGCTTTGTTTAAACAGTTCCATGGTTTTATAAAAATTGTGAATACAGAGTTTAAATTATTGCCTTAATTTTTCGTTTGTTATTGAGTATATATGAAGTCAGTTATTTTGCCATTGAACAGCTCTGTCATTCTTTAGTTCAGTTATATTTAATCTAAAGCGAATTTTGGAATTAATTATAGTCAAGAATTGTTTCATGAATATACGAACTGCAACGGGCTTGCAAAAATAAAAACACCCGAAAAGTTCAACCATCTATTTTGTTTTAGTTCTTGATTGAATATAAAATGTTCTACTTGAAAAGCGGAAAAAAGTAGCAAAAAGTTGGGATAAAAAATGTAAGTTGGAGCAGAAATTGCTAACACAGAGGCGAAAATTGGATTTTTTTGCCCGTTAACAATGTTAGTTCTTGTTGAGCTTTTTTAACCATATACAAGATAGAAAAAATTACTGACTCTAAGAATAGCACCCAGTGAACTTAAAATGACTAGATAACCACAGAAAACCGCTCCAGGAGTCCCGCTAATGAAATCTTGGAAATGATCAGAAAATTTAATTATACAGGATTGCTGAAATTCTGTAAAAAGTACAATAAATGGACTTTTTACTTTTTCTCAGGCTTCCACAACGTGGCTCAGACTATGAAAAAAACGTAGAAAAAAGTTTATTCAATAAAAAAATGGTCTTTTCGTACTTAGTTTATGCATAATAAAAATTTAAATTTTAGAAAGTGTCTGTTAAAGGAGTGTTGGTAAAAGATATACCATAAGAACTCTTTTAGTTTGCTTACAATAATGTTCAATTTTTTGAACCTACACAGGGCTACCCTGAAACGGATTTCGTCATTTTGAAATGTGGTCAGAGACCTATGGTAACATTTGAGCTGATTGCCAGCACACAGAACAATAATGCATCATTTTTTGAACCCATACAGTGCTGCCTTGCAACGGACTTCATCATTCTGAAATGTGGTCAGAGGCCTATGGTAACATTTGAGCTGATAGACAACACACAGAACAATAATGCATCATTTTTTGAACCCATACAGGGCTGCCTTGCAACGGACTTCATCATTCTGAAATGTGGTCAGAGGCCTGGGGTAACACCTGAGCCGCAATGTTCCAAACTACCACGCAACTTCAACGGAAGAATGTTTGGCCTACGCGGACTGGAAATACATAGGCACGAGTTTGTGGTGGACTTTCGGTGGAGCTGAGATTCAAACTCGCGATCTTATAGTTCTAAAAGTGCCATTTCAGGACCAGAGACAAGGGACCAGGCTACTATTATTCTGTGAAAACCACATTGGCCACATAGGTATAGTGACGGATTTTGACAATATGAGGCCACAAGCTCAAAATGGTTTTGAGGCCTTACCCCCACCCATTGGTTTGGTTTCTCTACAATAGCGTGCTAATCTTACCCCTACCCAATGCAGTCGGTTTCGCACTGCGATGTATGTCAAAAAAATTCAAATTCATTTCAATATTTTGTAAAAAATTCAAATTCAGAGCTGTATAAGGCAAGTTATTACTTTAAGAAATTATATTTTGTAGGCATTCTGCATAAAGCCAAAACATTTTTGCAAGAGTAACAGTTGTCTATTATTAAATATTCGTGTGATACAGTATGGGAGCAATTTTTTCATTCTCTAATAAGTTATTAAGTTTAAAATTAGGAATATTTATAATTTTTGGAAAATAAAAAAATATTGGGTATAAATAATACTGTATTGAATCTAGGTTGAACTATATGGTACAATATTATACAATATTGAAACACAATATTGAGCAATATAACGAAAGTCTTACATTTTACACTGTTTCAATATTGTAAAACAATATTAAACAATATTGATTTTTCAAATTTTACAATATTGAAGAATATAGTGTGTACTTGGGTAAATAGACCCTCTACAGTCATGCAACTTCGAGTGTATCTGAATGAATGGATTTTAGCAGGTAAAATACCGTTACTATGAATAAAGCAAAATAACACCATTACGAGTGACCCATGCATCTAGTCCTGAGAAGGAAATAAGTATTATCTTCAGAATAATTCTTAACCAGTCCACACCAGCATTATGCCGCCAAAGTAACTGGTAACCCGTCTACTTAACAGCGACTTCCTATTTTCGCACTCGAGGTGACCCTCCCCTCGGTTTGGAAGGGGTCACCTCGAGTACGAGTATTGTTTCTCGGTTTGCAATTGATTAGGTACCGTTCATTCGATTAGAGCTGCATGTCTTAACTAACTCTTATTCTTCAATTGCGACAGCGTAAAATAAACCAGGGAAATATCTATATATATATATAAAATAAGTTTTAATCCTTTCACTACTAATATTTTTTTCTATGAAAAAAAATTA
Organism: Araneus ventricosus; assembly: GCA_013235015.1. NCBI lineage: Eukaryota > Metazoa > Arthropoda > Arachnida > Araneae > Araneidae > Araneus > Araneus ventricosus. The sequence goes on along the minus strand of BGPR01005612.1, from coordinate 79,168 downwards.
ATTAAGTACTTTAATACATCGACTAAAATTCAAATATGATAATATGCTGAAAAAAAAATATCAGGGGGTGAAGGGATCATTGGGAAAATGTGTCATATTGATATGTTTTAGTGGGACACAAACGTCCCAGTGGTACACCGAATTGTCACTGTTACTAAGGAATATCAGTGGGACATGCACTCTTATTAATACAGCGCATATTTATCCCATAGGGTTATTTGAAACTGCTTACGGAACGTATATGTCCATGTGTTAGCGAAAAAGTTAAAGATATATAAAAAGACAGTAATTAATATATTACAAAAAAAGTTGAAATCAAAAAAATTTAAAACTTAAAAATGTTTTTTTTAATTTTATTTTCTTAATTTTTATTTATTGGTTGATTGGTCTTTTGTTTTTTCTTGAACACGGAAAAAGTAGATTTTTTAAAAAAAATTAATTATTTTGTACTCCTAAGTCATCAATTTGTATTTCATTATTGAAAATATAATACAGACTTGCAATCAATTTTTTTCTCAAATTCATCATTATGTGGCTTTACTCGTATAGAATGACGTTCAATTAAATTAATCAATTAACTTATAATTAAGCTCTGGTAAAATATTATAATAATGTATTGTGAGCGAGAAAGCATATTTAAAGTTTCAAAACTCCAGGATATCAGGAAATTTGTGAATATTCGATTACAAAATTCTATCTCTACAAACATGAAACAAGTCAAGCCAAATAAACGTTTACTGATCGTTTCAAAAACCTGAAACTAGCACTTTTGGACGATTTTACACTGGAAGGGGGTGATTGGCAATGAGTACGATGAACGCATTTCCGGAGTTCTTTGTTGGGTCGCTTTAAGTAAAATGTGAGCATCTCCCCCTTCAATTCTCACTTCACCCCTATTTTGGGGGAATCAACTCCGCCTGGCCCATGCCGAAATGCGCGGATGGTTTCGGAATCCGAGAATCATCAGTAGATGAAATAAGCTGAAAAAAAGCTTTGTTTTTAAGAAATTAATGGTACTTTAATTTTTTTGCTAGTAACAATTGCTCTTATAAAACTAAATAGTAATATTTTATAATTATTATAGTTATTTTTTATGAGGTAATATAAATAACAACTAATAATGTGTTAATTATTTAATACTTGGATGTAGGTTGAAGAAATATGGTTATTTATACATAAAATAATGAAAAAGATATCAAAATACATAATAAGATATTAAATGATATTAAAATATATAATAAGATATTAAAATATAGAATAAGATATTAAAAGATATTAAAAGATATTAAAAGATATAATAAGATATTTAAAGATATTAAAATATATAATAAGATATTAAAAGATATTAAAGTATATAAAAATTTTGATTAACCGTAGTGACATGAATAGTGTTTCATGCATCTTTAAATAAATATGCTTCCGTTACGCATGCTTCATTCTAAGAAATTTAATACGGATATAATATGAAAAAGGAAATGTCAAGGTTCCCAAAATTTTAATCAGACCTTTCATTTCGAGAATTGTTGTTTTCAACAATAATAATATTTACAGACATATAGAAAGAGAAATTTTTAATAATCGTAGACTGATGAAAATCTGTTTATGGAATGACTATCTCCTTCATTATTAACAGACATATTCTCTTTCGTTTCAATTTAAAGAATAATGTTTTTATTTCAAAGAATTTAATTAAAATTCAAATAAACTAGAATAAACCGCTTTTATATGAATTGGAACCTATAAGAATTTAATTTAGAGTAAAATGAAAAAAAATAACTCAAATTTTAAAACTGAAATAAACTGTTGAGGTAAAAAAATTTTTATACCTAATTGAATATGAAACAAAAGAACGAATTTCATTACCAAACGATTCAGAAAAAATAGAACTTTTATTGAAACAGCAAGAAAGTCATTCATTTTCCAAGCTTTTCCGGCATGAAAAAAGGCTGGAATTTTCTCGGGTGAAAAATAGCAGATCAGTATTTTAAAAATTCATGTTTCATTTTCCAAACCTGTTCGTATAATAAGAATGCAAATTTATTTTGGCTTGCGCGCAAAAAGTGTATGGTAAATAGACTTCCGGGAAAATAAAAGGTTTTCCCTTTATCAATTTTATTGAGCCTAGGGATATCGGATTTCAATGGCGAAACATAGTTCAGAACACGTCTACTAAATGGAAGGCGGAGAAAAGAAAAGTAAAGAAAAAGTTAAATGGAGAAAAAAGTTAAAATCTGTTTTCAAACTCCATAGTGCATTGATTCTCAATCTTTGGTGCGCTACTCTGTTTGGCGGGGTGGATGGGATGGAACAGAAGAGGATTCGATTAAAAAAAGAAATTGAAATAATTTATCATTGAAGCCAATATAAGGAATGATACATTCTTTTAATAGAAATATAAAATGAGAATTACATAAAAGTAAGGAAACGTTTGTAATGAATTAATACTAATCTAGTCACAGTAATTCAGTCTTTTTTCTTCTGAATAATTTCTTTTGAAAGACACGAGAGGAGTTCGAAAGTAACAAGCTCTCTGAGAGAAAACTTTTATTAACGAATTGAAAGAGATACACAACATAGTAAAGTACGTATTATTTCTCCATATATTCACAATGGTTGTCGAAGCATTTGTATCATCGGTACACCAACGTATCGAAATCGGCTCAGAAGAAATCAGCGTCATGGTAGCGGAGCCACGTCAAGAAGGCTTACTGATTGTCGGCATCGGTTCTGAAATGTCTGTCTTTAAGCAATGGGGTAACAATGGCGGGACAGTTAGGGCACGTGCCCTGGGCGCAATTGTCGGGGCGCGCAAAATTTAGGAATCACTTGGTTGTAATTAATAGAAAAGTAGGTTTTTTTTCAAGCTCTTATTCCCAAGATTCTTAAAAATTGAAATGGTTTCAGCAAAGTGTGGGAAAATCTTAAAGATACAGTCGTTTTCACAACCCAGAAACTTCAGGCTGCGACAAAATAACAAATAATATTACGTTTAAGATATTTGCTGAACCAAATAACCATTAGTGAAATTAAAAGTTTATTAAACCTTTCTACAAATTTGTGTCTCGGTGGGGTGGGAGATAAGGGAAGATTGTTAGGAATGATTATCTCCGCAGAATTTATGTCTGATTCATACTGACTGGATATCCGTTTCTTCGGAAATTCGAGATAAACAGTTAGCAAAAGTGTCATTCCTATTTTTAATCAGCAGAGAGTTAAGAACGAAATATAGTGTAAGAGAACTCCAGCAACTTCAATACTTGCATAATTTGTATGATAAAAATGCGATAGTGTTCATTTTAACTTTGGAGGAAAGCAACATTCCCTTAGGTTAAAGCTGAAATTGCTTTTAGGCTAAAGCGAGTTTCATAATTGGTGAATTGATGCCTTGGAAACAAAATTTTAAATTGGAATTGAAAAGAATATTTTTTTAATTTACTTTCTTACAAATAGCAAGTAAGAATATTTAAAATTAAATTATGAAGTTATCTCAAATGTTCTGCTACGTTTAAAGCAGATTTGTTCCAATAAATGGTTTAGAAATAAAGTAATAATGCTTTTTCCATGTACTTTCTTTCTTTTGTATATTGCGAAAAAGTAATTTTGAAGTTTATTATCATGACAGTAATAAATTCTTAAAAATGATATTGCCATGCCCAAGCATGAAGTTCTTTTTGATGTGATGTCGATAATGTATACAGGGTGTCTTTAAAAAGTAGAACAAGCGTTTATTTCCTTAAATATTGATCCTAGACATATACTTCCAATTACGAAGTTTCATCAAATATGGTAGGAATTTGTATGAAAATACTTTGATATCCAAATGGATTGATAATAAAAAGTTACAAAAATTAAATTTTTATACGACCTCCATAGAGAAAAAATGACAATTAGTAAAAGGGTTTTCTTAGATTCATCTATTCACATAAAAGTTGCATGTTTCTATCTGCAAAACTTAAAGAAAACAACGCGTGAAACCAGTAGGTTTTGACTTCAACAAAATAGGGTTAAAAAGAAACTTGACGGAGACGTTTATTTTTTATTAAGATCTATAAAGAAACATTACACAAGTTTCGAATTAAAATAAAATAGTACGATTCGAAAAGAAAATCAAAATCAAGGTCGGAAAAGAATAGCTGAAAGAAAAGGGAGCCTGACGAAGAATTCCGGAAAGGCACACTTCTTACTCACTACGTATCATCTCCCTGCGGAGTGAAACAGTGCAAAAGTGATAGGCTCGAGATTCTGAAACGAATAAATATTGTTGAAACAACCCTTATAAAAATGGCTGCTCCTCAAGAAAAAGCACAATTATGTCTCGTAGTATGTGTATCTTTCTGTGGGGCTATATTCACCCTCTGATTCCTAAGGCCTTTGAAATAGAGGCGCCTCAAAATTCGGGAACGTCCGAGTTCCTCTATCAGAGATAAGGGAAGTTCACTTTCCTCCTCAAAAACCACAATGACAGCTGGCATTGTCCGAATTGTAAGAAAACTCCCCTCTTCCGCAAAAACATTGTGGGGGAGCCACTCTAACGAAAAAAGCACGTGCCGCGTGTGTAAAATCAATCACACTTAACAAAAGGGGGGGGGGATTTCAGATTGACATTTGGACGTTTTGGACGGCTATCGTCTTTTGCTTGAAGGGACGTATGGGACGGTCCCGTATCGATAGAGTTAAAGGTGTCGAGTACAAAACAAAAATACAATACATTTATGACCTAAAGCAAAACTTCGCCAAAATTTTATTTCTAAAAATTGCTTGCAGATTTTATCTCATTTTTTGTGAAAATGCTATTTTACTGAGAACATGTCAAGAAATTGAGCACCGTCTTGATGTAATTCGTACCACTAATGATACCCACATAAAGGTGTATTATAAGAGCCAAGAAACAATATCTATACCTACTCCTTATTTTATATTAATTTGCGCAAACAGTGGAACCCCGGGAATCCGAATCACAAGGATCCGAAATTTTGGATAATTCGAACATCTTTTTTAAATTTTCTAAAAACATTTTATTAAAAAAAATGAAGGAAAAAACCGTTACGAATCAGAAACAAAGCTAATATTTATTCCTAACATAAAAGAAACATTTGACTTGGTATTTGAGAATGAATACAGCGCCTTAGTTAGTAGAAACAAAATCTGCTATCTTCTTTCGACGTAAGGAACCAAACCTATTTGACGATGCGAACCGCAGCTTTCCGTAGTCGTTCACAGATTACTCAAAGTCAATACTCTACACTGAGAAAAAAATTCTGGCAAAAAAACCATATTTGTATGGTAATGGCATTTCTAGTAATAAAACCAGAATTATGGTGATAATAAACAAAATTTTCGGTATTTAAATCATTTGTTTAATAATCTTACTGTTCGTTCTGGTAACGGTTTACGAGAATTTCTGGTTTTCGAAATTATGGCTCTTTTTACCCATCTGTTTAGTAAAATTACAGCGCTGAAAAGTTAATTTACCAGGAAAAATGGTTTTCATATCATACACTTGGTTTTTTCACGAGAATCACGATAAAATTACCAGATTATTCTTCAGAAAGTATCTTTCATTTTACCATGTGTTTGGTGATTTGACTATGCTGACCTCTCTGACATCTACCAAATACAATGGTATCAGTGCATTTATTTTTTTTACCATGCCGTATGGTAAATCTCAAATATGGCGGCACTTTGTTGGATTGAAGTAGATAACGTTCCTCCTCAAGTATACCAATATATCAGATAAAAGAAGGACATTAATGAAGTGTTGAAGTGTGAAAACATTCTATACCCTGATGGATAATCCATAGCGGCGTCTGTTTTATGTATCTGTTAAGTGCGTAGTGCAATTTACTAAACGTTTCAGTTTGAAAATGAAGGAACGTTAAACGAAAAATCTTTCTCTGTTCGCTCGGCCATATTTAGCATGACGGGACATTCTCGCGTTGGAGCTGATTTGGATATTTACATACCCATTGAAAATAAACATTAAAGAAAAGCTAAAGGAGTGGGATTTGAAGAACTGGTAGCAGGAGTTTACTGGTAAGTACTAAATTTTATTTTGAATTGATTTTTCGGTAATGTTGAATTAAGTATATATGATTTGTGAGTATATATTTAAATAAAATTTCTCATTTATTGAAAGTGAAAAATTTGACAGCTGGTTAATTTGAATGTCGAAGAAAAAAATAAGGTAAATATATGCATATATATGTTCACAAGAATACTTTATTTGTAGTTTCTTTTCATATCAATCATATTAAACGATTTTTGTCAATTTTTTTTGTTTATGCCCAGTCGGTGGTCTTCGACCCCATTACATTTGAATGTATAAATTAAAGCTAAAAATCTTTAAATAATTAGCAAATTTCTTAGCTCATAACTTTGTTTCTACAATGTGAAAAAAATGAAAATATATTTTTCACTTCCTTAATACATTTAATGTATACTTCGTCGATGTTCTGCCAATAATTTAATATTTAATTGCCGTTTATTTTTAAATGCCTTTTCCTCATAAGTAAATTGCGCTTAAAGTTCGTTTTGCTACCTTTTCCTGAAATGAAATGTCGAAATTTTACTTTTTTTAAAAATTAAGATTATGAATACTAGGTTATTAAACAATTGCTACAGACGTATGAAGATATGTTTAATTTTATTTCCATCTGTATGGTGAAAAGGAATACGTCAAAATTATTCAATTTTCAATACTTTTTTGTTACATCAGATAATGGTAAAAGCAAAAATTAAATAATTTGTTATTTCCTGTATTTTATTTGGAAACTTCTTTCATAAATAATATGAAAATTATCAAAATCAAGTGATCATAAGAAGGGTGGAATATTTATAACTCTTTTTTGTTTTTGTCTTGTTAGACATTTAGTAAGAAATTAGCAATAAATTTATTTTCGGATCCGGGGATAGTAGAGTCCCTGGGTATTTTTCCAATTCCATACCATGATCTTAGGTTGATTCGAACCGGATCGGTGCGCGTTTAGTCATCTGCGGTTGGCAATACTTCGAATGCAAATAAAACGGTTTTTTTTTATACGCAACTGTAGTGGCGGGTTGCTGACATGTTTTTGTCAATTGGAGATCAGAACGGGAGCAAAAAGAATATGGAGGCCTTTCTCGGAGGGTGCCATTTTTTTCTCTCTTGATCGAATCAGATCGGCAAAAAGTTTAGCCCGTCTTTTGATGGCAATTTTTTCTTGCCTTTTAAGCATTTTGAAACGAAGGCATAATTTTGTGATACTCTTGATCTAACAATTTTTGATTTTTTTTGCTCGTAAAACGTTCGAAATTAATTTTTAAAAAATATTTCAGGTTGCTAAAATAATGTTATATTAGTACATAATTTTTTATCGTTCAGCTTCTACTTAATGTTTTTATTTTTATGAGAATATATAATGTTAAAATTTTTTAGAACTAATTTTTAAAATTTATACAATTATAAGTTTCTAATCCAGGAGACGTTATTATTTTTTACTTAACTGATTAATTAATTTAAATAAAATTTCTAAAATAAGGAAATAGTTTCCTTATTACATTAAATTAAAACCTCGTAAGAAATTCTAGTTACTTTTATTCTGCACGTAATATATATATCCGAATCAGAATTATTTGGTTATCGGTAAGAAAAAACTAGTTTCCCAAATATGTACACCATTTCATATATTTGCTTTCAATTTTGGATATGTGATCAAAAACATGGACTTGAGTAAAAAATAGGTCGTTAATTTATTTTTAGCTGCTGATAACTGTATGAAGAAAATGGACATAGCTCAAAGAAAAGAAAAAGTGAAGCAAGATTCTACCTTTAGAGGTCTAATGCGAGAAAAGAACATAAATCTTGATGAAAAGAGTAAAAAACTGCTGAATTTAATAACATAAAAAATTGTGTATTTTATGTTGAAATTTTGTTCCAATTTGTACAATGTTTAATTAAACCCCTTTGCCCCGACCGGGACATATGAGTGCCGCTTTAAATATGCTTGAAATATCAAGGTGGTAGCAAAATTATTTTGCTTATTAGCATTTATGCAGCAGCAGCCAGCTATTAGTGCTCACTATGTTACATTAATGATTTAAAAATTAAAATTTGTGTGTGAAAACATTCATTTGTTATTTTTTATTGAAAGTGAACTAGTAGATAACAGAAAAAGTATCCACTTAGTTTAAACGTAAATGTACCAACACTTTTTTTAATAGAGGTATTAGTCACGTCACTGAAGTTTAATAAATTGAGTAATCTTGCTATTTTACAAGAGGTAAAGGAAAGGGAGAGCTTACGTGCTCTGTGCTTTTTGAGCTTGCTATTTAGTAGAGGTTAAGCTTTCATAAAATGCTTCCATTTTTGCTTTATCATTTCTTTGCTGAAATTTTTGTATGATGAAGTCAAGAGCAATCAACGTAAGAAATGAGAGTACTACTTTAAGTGATCGGTAATTAATCCCAACTCATTTTTTTATGATCCTTTATTTTTAATTATAAAACATTACATTTACTAAAAGGATTGCTCAATGTTTTAGATTTTGTAAAAAAAAAGTAAGTTTAAGGCGATCTCTTCAGTTTTGACTCAGTCTGCGAGATCTTAACATATTAAGAACCGTTTTTGCCTTACTATAAGAATCATTCAAAATGTTAATTGAATTGTTTTACGTTTTTTAGATGAAGACTTATCAACAGTCTACGCCAACTTATTTGTAGGAATTGTTCTACAAATAAATTGTAAAGCAATCACAGAAGTGGAGGCCAACAGAAGCTATAAAGTTGTTTCCCTAAGTTGCTAATCTTGGCGATATATTTGGCGACAATTTGGGTGACTTGGCGGCGAAGTTGCCGACAAAAGGAATTTTCTAGAAAGACCTCGAACTTTCAACCTATTTCTACTGGCTTCATGAACTTTCTGGAGATTACATCACTTCCTACGTAATGAAGTCACTTCCTGTTGAGAAATTATAAAAGCAAGCTCTCAACACTGTCCAATAAATTAAAGTTTGATTTGAAATCTGTGCTTTTGTTTTCTTATATACTTAAAATAAATTCACTGCATATTATGTATATTAATAAAGAAAATTAAATTGCCAAGAAATGAAAAATTTTAGTAATTATAGCATTACTTAATAAATTTAACAATTTATAAAAAAAATGAGTCAATGAGTTTTTGCATTTATTTTTATAGTTAATTTTTCACTCTGCCTCAGGCATTTGTATATTTACAAACATTCTGCTTTTTAAAAAATCGTAGTGATGTTGAGAATTGAGTAAAATTTTACCGGTCAAAAAGCAAAAATAAATAAATATTAATGCGATTGGCATTTTAAATGGACATACCGTAACTCAAATTTTACCAGATAATTTGTAATAGATGCAGAGTTATTCAGGTAAATTTATCAAATTAAATGGTCTAAATTACCATCTTATGGTAATAGAACCAGAGTTATTCTGGTAAATTTATCAAAATAATTGTCTAAATTACCATCTTATTTGGTAGTATTACCTTTGTGTAAGGTAATAATACCAAATTCCATATCAAACAGAGTGGTAAATAAACGATATTTTTCTGGTTATTTTACCATAAAGTGATTACTAAACTGCTACGGTAAAAAATACCGTACTTTATGGTGTTCCATATGAGCCAGACAATACGGTAAATTTTACCATATTCTGGTAGTTTTGACCAGAATTTTTTTTCCGTGTAAAATATGTGCCAAAACTTTCAAAAATGATTTACCAGAATACAAGTCAAATTGATTTCATATTTGTCTTGAAGTCACACAGTTACGCTGCGTTTGCTAGGGATATAATTCTCCATGCACAAATCGATGGAAAAACGACTTTAAAAATTGAATCTCGTTTAAAGATCCAGCTCTATGAAAAAAAGCATTATCTAAAAGGAATATTTTCCTTTCCTCAAAAAAAACTTTTATATTTTCTTTCTATATATTCTTATGTAAATTGTTTACTTTTGAGAATTTATTGATCACTGTTGCATCAACATTCTTCTCGTTCTTCTGGAGGTCGTAGAACCGTCTGACACAAAAAAAGAAAAACAGCGGGTTTTACCAATAAAATACCTTTTCTATAAAATTTGTTTTCTTTCGCCTTGTCTGCACTTTCCTCCAGTATAAAAGAGATTCTGGTCTCAAGTTTCAAAATTCTCATTGGGGGGAAAATAAAAACTGTCAAACAAATTCTATTTTCTTTCTTTTTTTTTTGCTCTTTTATTTAACTTGACGCGATTCATGTTCGTAAAGGTGGAATTTTGTAATATATTTTTCATTCACTTCCTGAACTTAATTATCAGTTAATCGAATAATATAATTAAATTTTGATTCAATACACGTGGCGTTACCTGGAAGAGAATTTGAGAAATATTTAATTCGGGATTCCATGATATTTATAATAATAAATTGTAAATTAGAGACTAAAAGTAGAAAATAATTAAAATACAAAAAAACCACTCTACTGTTTAGTACACTAATAAAAGAGTGTTTTAAAAACTGTTTTTATTGCTACACTTAACCTTTTTAAATGATTTTTGTGTGTATAGTGATTTGTGTTAAATTCTTTTCTTATACTAATTGCTTAGCAGGTTGATTTATTACACATTTATAATACATACTTATTGTTTGTTTTATATTGAAGAGATATTTTTCACAAGCCAGGTCTGAAAAACATAGATCGAGAAATTAAAAACAATTGCTACTATGTAGTAGCTCTTATGGATTACAGTTCCAAATTTCCTACTAAACTTCCATCTTAAACACAGGGTGGCCAAAAATTATTGGACCTATTTAAAAAATTAATAATAAAAACTAATAATGCTACATCTACGATTTTTGTTTAAATATGAGAGCATTTTAAAAAGATTTTTTCAGATAAGTAAATCGCCATTTCAGCGGTCAAGGTGTTGTAAATTATTGTACATCTCCCATTTTTGACAGGAATTATAAGCGAAACTATTAAAACTAGACGGAAAATATAAAAAAAAAATATTGGGAATTTTACGCTCTTTAATTTTTTAAATCACTTATATTTCAAAAACTGAATAGTTTTCCAGATATTCAAGAGAAACTAAAAATGGAAACCAGAAAACGCGCATCGGCTTCTGCTGATCTGTAGCCATTGCGTATGGAAATCTCTCGCTGTAGCAAATATAGAACGGAACCTATCTGGAAAAAAACTTTTTAACTCTCTAAATTAAAAGAAAAAACGTAATTGTAACATTATTAGTTTTTTTATTAATTTTTGAAATGAGTCCAATAATTTATGGCCACTTTGTACTGTTAAAAGTTATCTCTCCACGAAATGAGTAATTATCAGCTTACAAAAGACTGAAAATATCGATCAGCTTATAAATATGAACTTCCGAATACAAAATGAACTATAACATTCTATTTTTTCTATAAAATTGTAAAGTTTCACTTTAAAAAAAATTTGATAAATTAATTTTGGTAGGTATTTTGAATATAAATAAATGTATTTTGTACTTTTTTACGTGTATCGTAACTCACGGTTTTATAAACTCAATATTTAAAAGTGAATCATACATTCATCGGACGAGAGCACAATGTGAATCTTAGACACATCTTTTTGAATACGCACTTTTTAAAGCTTCAGAGTATAGTGAAGAATGTCGAGTTTTATACTCGACGTTCTTCACTATACTCTGAAATGAGTGTCAAATCAAGTGGAAAGAATATTTTTCCAATTGATGTATTTGGTCTAAAATTTCATAAACAACAAAAATTTGGGTGAAAGACCACATGCAAAATTTCAGACTTTCAGTTATTAATGTTTTTGACATTTTGTGATAATATACCCGAGGACAGATAGACAATCCTAATTAAAAAAGTTTTTTCATGTTTTTCACAAAATTACCTTCTGTAAATAAGATAATGATTATATGAAAAGAGGTAATTGAAAGGGTAGATATTCCCGTTCTCCTACCTGGAAGCTTCCTCCCTCATTTTCATTCAGTTTGTTTAAATAAGCTTTACCAACAGTTATATTTTTTAATCCATTTTCAAATCAAAATTACTATTCAACTTTTCTTACGTCATTATATACAGTTGGTTTTTTATCTGTAACTTATTAAAATTACCACTCACACTTTTCTAACTACGGTATTTTAGTTAATTTTTTTATCTGTAGTTTAATCAAAATTAGTGTTCTTTTTTTCCAGTGGTGCTTATCTACAGCTAATTTTTAGGTAGATTCCTTGCAGGTAGACTACTTATTGCCATGGTTTTCATGACACAACTTCGATCATGGTCGAGTTCATAGATGGGCCATCTGTCTTAAAGGTAGGGATGGGAAAAACCTACCGGTTTTAACCGAAAACCGTTTTTTCATGTTTCGGGTAACCGGTTTTTTCGGTTATTTTTTTTCTTCCGGTTATAACAGGTTATTTTTTAAATTCAATAACCGGGTAAAAAACCGGATCGGAAGACAGGCTCGATTTTAGGTTCATTTAGACTGAATTTACTAAGTTATGAAGCTTTGAATTTCATAATCTTAGGCCAATCAACGACGACAGTTTCCTCGAGACGTCTATCGGTTGGCAGATTACTGAAAGAGACTTTATAAACAGATAAATATTGGCCATTGAATTGATTTCCTGCAGAAACAATATTAATAAAAAAAATGTCTAAATGTCGTTTTCATTATAACAAAAAACGAAAACCGGTTATTTTGAGCGGTTATAACCGCCAGGTTTAACCGGAGGTGAAAAACCTGAATAACCGAAAACTAGTTATTTTCGCAATAATTCTGCATAAAGTGGATGGAAATCTTCCATCCCCGATTCGTCTTTTACTATTGAAAATAGAAAAATGATGCAAATTAATCGAGTTATTGCTTCATGATGGCGAACTCCTTTGCTATTAAAAATAGAAAAATGATTTAAATTAGGCGAATTACTGCCTCATCATAACGGAAAACTTTCGCGCTGAAAGATTTTTGATATCCGCTATCTTTTAAAAATCAGGGGCCGATAACCACCTTCGTAATAAAATCATAGTATATATATAAGTTTTGTTACTCTCATTTTTTTTCAAAATACTGCAATATTTATTTGATTTTGTGTAAGTAAGGATTGCATTTTATTTACCAAAGCCGAGACAAAAAAGAAGTCTACCTTCGCTTCCTCCTCTTCAAGAGGAATTGTTTAACCTGTAGTGTAATCAAAACTTATTTTAAGATTTCCTGAAGGCGTCGGTTAGAGTTGAATGTTTTTTAAAATCAGTAGTCAGATCAAAATGACCACTCACCTTTTTCTGACGGCGGGTAGAGAATAGCTGGATTGTGATTGAGACACTTTTTCGTCTTCTACGTGGACATCGGGTAGGGACAGCCGGACATACACGTGGTCCTGGCACGCTGAGGAGTGGGTGACGGCACTCGGCCGGACAGGAGGCATGCCGGACGTCGTGGGGCAAGACGAGGACAGATACGGTTGAGATGGATGAGTTCTTTGTGGCTGTTCCCGGAAGATACTAAAATTCTGCAAAGAAAAGAACGGTATAAGTTGTCTAATTTTATGCTAATAAAAAACATTAAAGCTTCATCTTTGGAATCGATGTTTTGAAAACCATTAACCCTGCGAGGCCCGATGCCTGCAAGAATTTATCATAGAAAATTATTTCCTGAACGAAAAAATTCCAGATTCACATTAGCTGCATTCAAGGTCATTTACTCACTCACACAACACAGGTATTTCAAGACACACATTTAACACAGGTATTTCAAGAATTTCCCCATACTTGTTATCTGAGAAAACAGACTGTCGGGCTTTCAAAGCCCGATGCGCGCGCTCGCGTTTCTTGCGTAGGATTGCTAAAGAGAACATATAGATCGCTACAATTTATCGCTATTCGAAGTACAAATATGGGATGTAAAGATTAGAGAACTTTTGTCTGAAAATCAACTAATTAAGAAACGATTAACAAAGAAAATAAAGAAATTGTTGCTGTTGAATTAGTTAGAGATCATAAGTCGAATTCTGAAAAGGAATTAGACAATGAATTTGATATTTGTGAGTCCACCGATTATTTAGAAGAAGGCTGGAATTAAGAAATGTTGTAGTAAACGGTAAGATAGGTGGTATTAACAAATGTTGTAAAAAAGAACCTCGCAAAACTATGAGAACTTTTACACACAACATCGTCATGCAACTACTCGAAAACTTTGGTGAAGTAAACATTGTATCATCGATTCAAAATTCTTGGAAATGCTTAACGATGAGACAGATGATGCGTTAATACTTATATCCAGGAGAATTCAAGTAATTTTGGACGGGAAAGTCAACTTTTTCATAAATTTCTTGGAAGTAAAAGCACTCAACGATCTTCTTCAATTTAATGCTCTCTCCAGAAGAGATTTATCTGAAAATTATGTTATTAGTATATCATATTTTGTACACTAGCACAACAAATGCTTCCTATTAAAGTAAATGTAGTTTTCTTCTCGTTTTGTTAAAAAAAAACAGGACCCCGGGCCTAGGAAAGCAGACGCGCGTCCTCGAGGGGTTAATAAACTTTCGATTTTAAAAGCTGATTTTCTAATATTTCGCATACTGATAACACCTATGTGAACTTTTTAAACTGTTTTTTTGTCCGAAGTAAATTTATAAAGGGGAACTAAGCAGAATCCCAGAAATATGAGTTACCCATATGACTTAATGTCTGTAATAAAACACTGCAGGATTGAAGTTACTGCCCTCAACTGAAATGGTATCCTCGTGCACTAAGCCCACCCATCAAATTCCGATGCGATCTGGGGCCGCGGTGGCCTAGTGAAAGGTCTCGGCTTTGGCTCTCCAGGTTCGAAACCCCATTCCACTGAAGGTCCGTTGTGTATTGGGCCCGTTGCACGTTAAATCATACGTAGGCGGCCAAAAGTCCTCCCTTTGGTGTGGTGCGGAAGTTTTGAGAAGGGCTCATCTGATCCAGGTTTAAAATTACGAGGTCCGTCGCAAAATATCCCTCGTGTTGCTTCAAAGCAGGACGTTAATATAACTAAACAAAACTCCGGTGCGATCCATCGTCGGGGCCTGTTAACCTAGTCAATCCTGCAGCATTTATCGACGCATTAAACAACTTGATATGCTCTTCACAAGGTCGTAATTGAATGGGCATAATTAATATGCGAATAAATGCTTAGAAAGAAAAAATGAATAACTTTCATCGATATCATTTTTAATAACTGAGTGAAGAAGGTTCTAGAAATGCATTTTTATTAGTGCACTGAAAAGCAGAAACTAAGTTTTTTTAAAGATCTGGTGGTAGAAAAACATAAAGGCATGAAGCTCTAATATAAATACTTTAAATAAATTAAAATGTTAACCACAAACACAAAATATTTTAATTTTTTAATGCATTAAAACCTCTCTAAACGTCCTCTTAACTCCCACTTTTGTTTGGCATGGAATTTTTGGTCTACAGATATAATGTTAAAATAAACTCTATTAACGACTTCTGAAACTCCTCTGAGCTCCAGCTTGGCCATTCTATTCTCTGAGTAAAAGGCTCATGGTCAGAAACCGTAAGCCTTTTGCTAAGAGAAGATTTACGCACATTGCTATTGCAATCCAGCGAGACGAAGACAAGAAAAGCAATTTAAGTACAAAATATTATCATGCTGCGATGTTTTGGACTAGAGGCTCGAAATTTGAGAAGATATTTTCTCACAACAACGCAGGATGAGAATTTCATAACACACCATATGACGATTTTGGTTTTGTTCACATATCACAAAAAAAAAGAAAAAAATGATTGACGTTCCTGTTAAAAGGATAAAATATCTTAAAATTTTGGCTTATTTAATATATAGTTATGAAAATTCTTACAACATCAAAATCGTATTTAACTTAAATGTTTTTTTCTAATTAGGAGATCTATTTTTCTTCATACTAAAGTCTCTTTACATTTATCTGGAAATTAATTTCCCTTCTACAGGTTCTTAATGGATAAAATACTCTAATCCCTGACGATGTAAATACGCTAAATAAATTGTAATCTTAATTACATTGATAACATATTTTAATTTTTAATTTCTTTTGATACTCATTGACGTATAATTTTCTTATCGTATTGTTTCCATTATCTAACAGTCTTGCGATTTTTATTTTGGCTTCCAGATTATTGATTTAAAAAATTATATTTTTTAAAGTTTTAGTGACTTAAAAGGAGAATACTTTAAAAAAAACTTTTTTATTTTTATCATTATCTACTTTTTAATCTTTAATGCATTTCGTGATTCATTATTATATTTATTCTTCAATCTTTAATTCATTTTATTTCAAACTCCCAACTAGATGGATCCTCCCGTATGGAATCAAAACTATAAATACAATTAATAGATTAACTGATAATTAAATTCTGAAAATATTCACCCATTGTATCATCATCAGAATCATCGTTTGTCTTGTTTGGCGCAGCATAGCCAAATACTGGACCTTGCGCATAAACCCTCAAACAAACCAGACCATAATCATCTGCAGAGAATTTTGGAACTCTAGTACACCAGAAAATAACTAAAAAATCGATTAAAAATTCCACCTTTAGAAAT
Organism: Araneus ventricosus; assembly: GCA_013235015.1. Taxonomy (NCBI): domain Eukaryota; kingdom Metazoa; phylum Arthropoda; class Arachnida; order Araneae; family Araneidae; genus Araneus; species Araneus ventricosus. The sequence continues at coordinate 62,605 of BGPR01005612.1, read as the reverse complement.
ATGAAACAAGTTAAATTTAACAAAATCGTGTAAAAAGGAGCGTCATTCCTTAGATTTGCAAATTTTCATTTTAAATATTTGGGCAATTTTAAATACTGAACTTATTGAAAACGGGGAAGTAAATGCCCACGAATACAATCAGTATGCTTATAATCATTTATAAATTCAACAATATTTTATTTTTCTAAATTACATAAGAATTTCATCTACTTAACTCTAAAATGCTCCTAACTTTCTTTTGTGAACATTTAAGGCTAATGAATCGTAATTTAATAGAAGTGTAACTTAGAAAGGGTAATGAAATTTCAAGGGTAATTAATTGCATAGCTGGTACCTCTTGAAACATTTTACTACCTTAAAGAAGAATATGAATCGCTAGATAACTTTTCTGATACTGTACGAGGTTTTCTACGCGGTAGAAGCGAGTTCACACAAAGTTTTCATTGCTCAAAATACAAAAGTATTAGAGACAAATATTTTCCAGAGAACTTCAGTATTTTGGGCTTGGCTCGATATAAGCTCTTTAAAATTGGTATTATTAATATAGTTCAGAATGTGTTGAAGAATCTTCTTCATTGAAATTATTGACGGTTCTGATAATTGTTAATTTTGTTAATTGATATTTCAAGTGGACTATTATTTTGTATTTCTTTATTTTTCTTTTCTTTCTCCTTTTATTCATTATTATTATTTTAATTTATTATTTATTATTTTTATTTTTGTTGTTATTTTTCTTTTGTTTATATCCTACGTGTATTTAGATTCCTATTACTGATTATTATCTTTCTCATATATATTTTTTAGACCAGAAGGAGTTCCCATTTATACATACAAGACTGAAAGAATTTCGAGAGACTTTAGAAAGGAAGATTTTTTAAAGTGGAGAAACTTTATAAGATGAATTATATGCATGCAAAAACTGTCACAAATGATTGTGTCGTTTGTATCTCGAAGCAACGATAATCATGCTGGCATGTTGTTCATCTCATTTGCTAACGATAGAGCTCACTGGTAGGAAATACCAGTGGCCTAGTGGTTTAAGTCATGGCATGGCTGAGAAACATGAATCGGAGAAACAAGGTTATATCCTCTGGTTGTTATTCTAAAGTGGTGGAACGATGTGTGCTTCAACAACATATTACTTACTGAATATTTCCTGATTTTCCAGCATGCGAAAAGCAAGTGTGGTTCGGTTTCCTCTTTAAGTGTAACCGCTAGTTACCCTATGCCGTTCGAAAGAAATGTTTTACGAACACATTTAGGATTCTAAGCTGAAAGAAATTCAAGTTTAGTGGTTTAATAACGCTGAAATGTGAATAGAAATAATGAGCTAAATTAGGATATTATGAAAAATAAAATTTTAAATAAAATAAGAAAATTTCAGGATATAATGCGCCAAACATGCCAAGTGGATGAGCAAATAACTTGGTTATGTTGTTGCCTGCCAAACTGCGAGTATTCGATCAATAGTCTTAAAAATACTGAAGGGCAACTGGATAGGACAAATGACTAAAACTATCAATGAAGTGATTAGAGCAGAGAGAGATTGGTTAAATGGAGAAGTGAAATGCGATTGTTTACTGGTATAGCTGTACCAATCCATTAGCAAAGAGAGAAATTCTGCCGATACAACATCTGTACCTCCAGTAAGGAAAAGGTTAGTTTAAGAAATAATTTACATTAGGTTTTATTCAATGTTTTAACACATTAATAATGCAAGGTTGAAGTTTCATATTAAATCAAGTAGAAATAAAAACGGGTCTGCGTGTTCCGTCAAGCGGTAGGTAGGGTAAGTATGTCATAGCCAGTGGCGCAAGATCCATGACTTGGCGAAGCTGCGCCAAAATATAGTTAGTCCTCCGTCATGCGTCCACTTGACAGGCTTTCCTACGAGTCGATAGCTTGGGAAGTTTACATACCTATATTTACGGTACTCTAAGTTTTGTAGACGTCAATGGCTTTCTACCAGAAACACCAGCATGACACATGATAATAATATTGCGCACACTCTCTATGCAATCCATATAAATAAATGGGTCTTAATAGCCTGGTGGTGAGGTCTCAGATCAGAGAAATAACAGAATGCTCCAGGTTTGAAGACTGAGCCCACAAAAGACCTGTAGTGTTTGTGGGCCTGGTGCCTTTTAATTCTGACATAGAAGCGAAAGTACGTATGGAGATGCTTCACATGGTATTGAAATGGAGAACAGCATGGATATTGAGTATATGACGAAGGAAAATCACATAGGGGCAATTATTACGTAAGCAAACAAACTTTTGAACTTCCTTCTGTATTCTAGCGAAATTTATTTTTCCTTCCATTGTTTGCATAGACGTTACAACCAACTGTGATCTGTGCAACTGTTTTGAATAACCCGGTATAACACTGCGTGTCTCGGATATTTTTCAATCTGATTGAGGTTCCAAGCGATACAATTTAGAATCCTTGTCATTATTAAGTATAACTGAATACAGAAATAATACAAGTGTTAGTTTTAAAATCTAATTTCTCCTTTGACAACTTCAAGGGAAAATATTCCAGATTTTCCTCTAGACAAGTAGGATAGAACTGCAAATGGTTGAAGTAGGCTATAATTGCAAATGGCTCAAGTCGAAGAAAAAGCAGTCATGGTGACGGCATTCACATAAAAAAAGTCTTCCGAACTGAAGGTACGCGTAGAGAATGCTTCGCATGGTAGAGAGATGGACTACCACACGGATATTGCCCGTGTGACTAAGAGAAATCACATTGGGCAATTATTACGTACGCAAACAAAACTTTAAGCTTCCTCTTGCTTTGTGCTCACGTTTATTCTTCCTTTCATTCTTTACAAGGAAGTTATAGCCATCTATGACTGTGTAATTGTCTTCAATAATTCTGCTGCATACAGTATACAATGTGTGTCTCAAATCTTTTTCAACCAAAATCAGGTTCCAAGCGATACATTTTTCGAATCCTTGTCATAGGGCGAATAAGACAGATATTAGCATCCTTCAGGTAATATTTACGCAATCAATTCATGGAAAAACAGCAAAAATCTTTCAATGAAGTTGTGATTCATTGTAACTTTTCCTGAATTACTTTACTTTAAGCTGAATAAATAATTCCATAAAAATTATCCCTTTAAGGTTTTCTGTAGTACATTGAGAACAAATACTGCGAAATCAGTTATTGACACCCTATAGATGAGTAATTTGCACTACAGTTATTGACATCCCTTCATTCTTATTTAGATTAATTTTACCTATGTTCAGGTTAAGTAAAACTGAATAGTGATATGAAAGCTTATTATTTTAATTTAAGATATCCGACTAGGCTGAAAAAGCGATTTTCGAAGAAAAATTCGAAAGCATTTTTATGATCTAAAAATAGAGTCATAACTTTTAAGATTCTAAAACAGTCTTTGTTTTTATTCTTATTCCTTGAATATTTTATTGCTTGATATTTAATTCAACTAATATGTTATTATATTTTTAGATGTGTTTTCTGAAAAATGAGAATCTCACTAAAATTGGTCCGCGAAGAACGTGATATCTCCAAAATAACTCATTAAAATTCATTGAAATTTGGTACACATGTGTCAAAAATCTTTGAAGGTGTAATAGATTTCAGATTTTATGATAGTTTTATTTAGTCATGTTTGAAAGTCACTTTCAATTCGAAACATAGGATAATTTGAGCGAAAACTCAATGACGTCAACTTTGAATGCTCATAAAATATTTATTTATTACAATAAATTTTATCTTGCGGTCTATTATATTCTAGATAGTTTGAGATGTACGCGTGCGAAATTAAATATGTCCCTTATTTTTTCAACGATGCTGCTCTTCTTAACATTAAAATTTTCATTAAAATTCTTGAAAAAAATTATTATTTTCAAAAACTACTGATGATATATGAATTTTTATATCTAATTGTGACTATTTAAGCCTATTTTTGTTATTTAGCTCTGTAAGTCTTTTTTGTGCATGTTTTTAAAAAAAATAATTTCCGAACCTAGTCTTGTATCTTAAAGATTTGGATGCCAATGACTGTTTTGCTTACCCTATTACAAGGATACAAAAAATTATCGCTTGCAAATGAATACAGAAAAAATTCAAGCGCTCATTCTAAAACCTTATTCAAAATCTTATTCAACAGCAGAGCAAAATATTCCAGATATTCGTCTTGACAAGTAGGACAGAACTACAAATGGCTAAGCAAAAGATAAAAAAGGCACCCATGGTGAAGGCCTTCCCATAAAAAAGTCTCCAGGACATGCCGGTCCCATCTATGACATCTGCGGATGACAAACAGTGCCCCCCGCCTCATGTGGCTTATTAACTTCTCTACCGCCCACGTCGTATCGATTACCCCAGCCCTTAATCGATACCGGTGACTCCGTAATTTAGCGACCTGCAGACGATTTTTCGGGAGATTGTAAGATGAGGAACGTTACTCCTTTGTTTCCTTTTCAAAAATTTTTTCATTCTTGTTTTGTTCGGTAATTTTTCAAAGTGTTAAACTGTTGAGGAGTTATCGTTTTCTATTTTTTAATTCTTTTGTTTGCGGGATGTCATTGTATTTTCGGGCGATAACAATGGCGATTTTTCTTGCTGGAAGTTTGATTTTTGAAAGGTGGTCAAATAAGTTGAGAGGGAACTTTTCCGGATTTTAGGCACGTGTCTTCTATTTTAGAACATGATTAGTGAGTGAAATATTAAATTATACTTGTTTGACTTTTATCATTATTTTATGAAGTTCATATAATGAAATTTATCAAAAGATTCTTTCAATACTCATCAGCATTATTCATGTTTTGTTGTCATCTATATACGGTTATTCTTTCACAAAATTTGACAGCATAAGTACTTATAGCTCATTTTAAATGTGGCCTTATTTCGGGATGAAATTTATAAAGTGTAAATAATCGATTTTTGAAAACTTGTCAAGTGTTGCAGGAGAATATGGATCATTCTCACGAAAAAGTGTTTTTGACATTCCCGGGGTGATAAAAGTTAGAAAGTGCAACAAATGTCCTAATATTTTTGTTCATATGTATAATTTAAGTTTTAAGAAAGCTATTCAATACGTTTCTACTCAAAGAAATTACTATTTAATTTTCATTTGTCAATGAATATAAGACAAAAGTCCCCTCCACATGACATTCAAAATAATATTAGATGACACTCAAGCAGTTTATTTAAAAATGCATGTTTTTCAGTATTAACTAGTTTAAAGTCTCTAGTTAAGGTCTAACCTAACATTTGTTTTCAAAAATATTGTTTTTGCTTAGTAAATAATTTTTACACTTTGTCCCCACTCAAATACGTTTCCCTCTGTGAACTGCTAAATACTACTACTATTCTGTGAAATACTTAAAAAAATATCATAAATGGCAGCTCATGTCAAATCATCGTGAAAGAGCTTATAAGAGAGACAGACAATTTGTTCTTTAAGGAAAAGTTTTCGTTCTATTGCAAATTATTAGTTCCATTTAGAGCTTGGTAAAGTTCTCAGCGTTCACTCCGTGGACATCATAAAAAAGTTAAGAAAAATTCTAGTTTATAATTAAAATACAAAATTTTTACAGGTTTAGTAACGAATTTATTAAAAATAAGTGTACCACTTTAGCCACGTAAAAACTGAAGCACTTAAACATTCAGAACCTAGTTTTTGTCTCCTCTGTGGAATTCCCCTACGCGGACACAGCATCTATACAGAGATGATGGCGTTGTCAATGAAAGAGACTAAATCTCAAAAATCATGATACAGTTAGATAAATGAAAAGAATATTAATTAAAAGTTGTTTTGTTGATATATTGTATGAAATTTAGTGATTTCATTTGTATTTTTTTAAAAAAATTGAAATTGAAATTATATTCTCGAAAAGAACTAAGGTAAACAATTCATATAGAATATTTACAATATTGAAGATTCAATAATGTATAAGAAATTTTAATAGCTAAATTTATTTTTGAAAAAAATGGGAATATTAAAAAATAAAAAGACAAAGCAGTCAGATGCTCAAGTTCAGAAGAGAAAACAGTAGGAAAAATTTAATACGAGACTTACTAGATTTTTTATTAATGTATAAATATATGATATTCAATAATCTAGTATATAATTGATTACTTCGCTGCAAAATCTTGTCTTTCATTTATTTGAAATTGTTTGTAAATATTATTTAACTACTGTACAGTCAGTGCCATTATTTAAAAAGTGCTACTTATTTTAAAATTTTAAGTTTTCTTGCACTTTTAACAACTAATTTTATTCTTTAACTATAAAAATAAACCTGTACCAAATCTGCCAATAATTAGTCAATTAAGCTTTCATTTAAATTGTAAAAGTTCCGTTGATTATCATGTCTCTTTCGTAGACTACTTAGGTAAACGAAAATTTTAAAACAAAAAAAATCAACAGTGAACAATAAAATAGAAAACTTGACCACTAATATACGGTTATTTATTAAGCTTAAATGGAAATATCCATGAATTTTTTAAGATTTTTACAAACTTTTGTAAAATAAATTCTTTTTTAGCTATATGTACCTTTTTCATGAGAATGACCCATATATGGTTTTTAACGTTTTTAGGACGTCGCGTTTTCAAAATATTACTAGGAATAAACTTATTAAAATTAATAATCTACATTTCAGTTTAAAACATCTTCTTCACAAATACAAACGTAAGTAAATAAATGAATGAATTGATGTGAAATTAATTCTTTTATATGTACATTCGTTTGTTATGTGGAAAAATTGTTATATTTTTAACTGCAAAATTCGTAGCAGTATATTCAAATCAAAAATGCAAAATTCGTTTCAGTATCTCACAAATTTTTCTTATAAACTTTAAAAAAGTGTTTTCAAGTTCAAGCATAGACAAGTAGAGACTGGAGTATATATTAAATTACAGGTGCTAGTTAAGATAAAAAAAATTGTTTCCATATATTAAAAGTAACAAGCAATTATTTATTTTTTAACTGTGACAAAAACAGATTTAAAAGTTATTTGACTCATTTAAAGAGTTTTATTTGTTAAATAATTAAGCTGATTTATTCTTTAATTCATTCCATACTTTTCTATTAATACCATTATATACATTATATAAATAGATGCCTATTAAAGTTCCCTATATTACCTTCAGAACGGCGACAGCTATAGTCACAGAAGTGGCGTGTAAGAATACTATAAAGTAGATATGTTCTGTGTATTGAGACCACTTACAGTGTCATGTAGCAACGAAATTTGGAATTCGTGTTATATCTCGAAAACGGTTAAATACAGGGAAAAAGTCAATTACAAAGTTGTAAAGTGTTTTCGATATAGTATGATACCTTGCATGCATTTGTATTACGAATAGAACGCACAATAAGAGCATTTGTTTTTGATATTTCCATAACTTTAATATCAGGAATAGACTACTATCTTCCAAAATCGCCTCTCAAACCCCCTCCTCAATCCAACCCACGTTTGGTATGCGAACCGCGATTATAAGCAATATAAGAACGCATTCACGTGATTATGCGAATAATCACGTATATTATAAAAAAGCATGTAACATTTTACATTTCATACTTACATTACCCCCCTGTCTGCGGGGCTATAAATTAAATCTCGTGGTCATGGAGAAATTTTCTAATAACAAGTATTGAGAGGTGATTCTATTTTATGAAGAATGTAGGTTGGAAGAAGTTTGACATCAATTACGCTGGGAGATTAATGTTTGAAGCATAATTTTCAATAACATTCTTGTCGGCCCTGTATTTATGATCACATTATCTGGAGCATGATAATTGGAGCATATGCAGGAAATAATTTTCTTATTTTATACAAAAACTCTCGTTGCTTGAACTTCGGAATATACGGCATGGCTACAAGGCATCAAACGTAAAGAATAATCCGGTGAAGAGATTCCAAACAAATTATTGGATATGATGGTTGCATAGAGTGACGCTCACTTGGACTCTTCCTGTGGGGATATTTTAAACACCAGGTGTGTGTGACCCCTGCGTTAACACCATTGTACCTTCGACGACGCATTATTCTACCACTTTGGTATTGACCTTTTCCCGTATCTTGCGCCATCTTTGAAATAGGAAAGCTAAATGCAAGTTTTACCGCTAGGGAGTGCTGTAAGCGGTTTATCACTTAGTGTACAATCACTTTACTTTACCTAGAAACTACTTTTATAAATATATTAACATTAGCATTAACGTCACTGAGCTCGCCCTTGAGCTCGGAACCCAAAGGGTTCTCTGTCAGTTGAATAGGTATACGTGGAAGGAAGTGAATACCGTGCTCCCGTAAGGAGACACGATTGACATCACATTTGTCCTTTCTTTCGCTAAGTTGTCCTGACTCCCGTTCGATGTGTCAAAAGGGAACAGAGCACAGATGCTTTCTTGGATGAGTGAAGTTGTACAGAAACTGGTCATAAGGGGTATCGATTGGATTTATAGGGAAATTCGTAAGAATAGAAAATTGTTAACTTAAAACTGGGATGGGTAATAGACAAGTTACACAACAAATCTAGGGTATATAAAAGGAAGAAATAAAAACACAAAACCATACGTATACCTATGTACAAAAATATATAGTGTAAGAACAAAAATGACTAATAATAAAATAACAGGTCTAAAACTAAAAAAAGGAAAGAATGAAAACTTGAGGGAATAATAGCATGGTGATGATAATGCATTGAAAGGAGAGCTAAATTTTTTAAAAAGCTATGCAGAACTTGAACATGAGATGCAATTTGAGCAGGGGAGGATTCAAATGAGAGTTTTAAAAGTCCATTGACTGAGAGTCTATTGATTTCGAAGAGTGTCAATAGTTTGAGACCCTCAAGACATTGAAGTTAGTTTGGTGGGAAGAGAATGCCTTCATTTTCAGAGATAAATTCAATCAGTTTTATTATCTTAATTCTTGACAGTGGGTTGTTAAGGACTCTTTTTCACCAGAGATGTTGAAGGTCGTTTGAGAGTTTGGTAAAATGAAATGAGCTTGAAAGGCGACAACTGGTTGACAAGTGCAGAGGGCTTCCCAACTCGCCACAACCACAGCAATCGGTTGTTTTGAGGCTAAACTTCTTAAGGTAGGTAGGGAATGCGCCATGTCCCGTTGCAAACATGATTTATGGTTTTTTCCACGGAGCTGGAGAAGTCTTGACCTTTTGAAGGATAAGGTAGACGTTCATTCAAGTGTGAACGTCGTCCCATTCATTCTGTTAGAGTTGGATGGAGATGGCACGAAGTTTCTTTTTGAGGTAGCTCCTGGGTGATGGATATTGTGTTGGGATCCCTTCCATTGTGTCTTTGTTTGCGAGGAGATCCACTCTTCGTTATCCCCATGTCTCATATGCGCTTTAATCCAGCCGAGTTTAATATTTCGAGAGTTGAGAAGGATGTTTTGAATATAGTGAGCAAGTGGACTGTTGGTTTTTAAAGAGGAGATGGAGTGGAGGCTGGATTCGCTGTCAGCCAGGCTTCCTTTATGGCAATTAGTTCAACTTGAAATACTGAATGATGAGGTTTGAATTGCGTCATCCATTGAGCTGTAGAGATGTTATTTTCCCTGACGCAAAATGCACAGCCTGTTTTGTCATCGAATTTTGAGCTGTCTATATAAATATTGATGGGTTCATATATGCGGAAAATTTGGTCGAAGAAGACGCGGTTTTCTAGATCGATTGAGTCTGGGTGGAACTTGACCGTGGAGACCTTGTCTTTGTGGTTTGTAGCTTGTGTTGAATCTTGTATTGCAGTCAACTCCTGAATCATAATAAATACTCGATGTTATTTTCCACTACTATTATGTTTCCAACTAGCTTGTGCAGGACTCCGAATGACTGCGCATATTAAAAACAAAATAAACTTTAATAAAGCATAACAAAAGATCTGAAATAAACTTAAAGTAAATTATTAAACTTAGATGATGTAGACATTACAATGCTGAGTCAAAAAATTCTAAAAATGACGCACACAAGCTTTTTATATTACTCCTTTTCTTACGCAGGCACGAGATGGAAAGTGCACGCAGAAAATGAAGAGCTGTTGTCACTCCTTCAGAGTCTTTAAGGTCGAAGTTCTGGTCTTCGAGGAGGCTGACTTTTTCAAATCTTATAACTCTGACGTAGACAGCTTCTTGTTCTGCTTTCAGTGGAGGGGGAGTAGTCCTCCTATTACCTGAAGGGCGGCCGTGTGATTGGTGGAATAAGCTCTGGAGATATTCAGTAGGAACTTTCTTTGGTGGGAGTTGAGCTGTCTTTCTTGTCTAGCTGAAAGTGGGTAAGCCCACGCTGCCTCCCCTTGGAGGACAATACGTTCTGCCACCGTGATGTAAAGTCGTCTTCTATATGCTTTGTTGAGTCCCCAGTTGGTTCCTGCGATTTTCCGTATGTTCTGGTGGAGGTGAGTAATTTTAGTTTTTAGGTTGCAAAGATGGTCTGCCCAGTTTAGTTTCTTATCTATTGTTACGTAAAGGTATTTCAAAGATGTTGTCCTCTTGATCACTTTATCAACCCATTTTATACTTGGGCCACTAACACGATTACTTATTAGAATATCGCAGGATTTTTCTATTGAGACTGAGTGTTTGCATTTGTCCTTCCATCTTTTGAATATTGCGAGAGCCTTGTGGGCAGTGGATTTGAGTTTTTCTCCTGTTGACTCGCTGATAACGAAAACAAAGTCATCTGCGAATGCGTGAATGTGGCCTCCTGGCTGCCAGCTTTCCGAAAGGATTTCATTAGTGACCAAGTTCCAGGACGGGGGCCTGTGTAGTATCTTTGTGCGCAGCCTTGTTGTTGTGGCCAGAAAACTGGGCCTTGGGAGGTTTGCATGGCTACTTCTGTGTAACGAAGAATATCCTTCAAGGTCTCTGTCGTGTTGGAGGGAAGACAAGGGCATCTATGCTATTGTGAGTGGATGAGTGTTGAAGGTAGTCGGATGCCCCCTGGATGTCTGAGGATGACCAGGGTATGGTTTTTATTTCTCTTGGATTCCTGTATCTTCTCGATTAATTGATGGATGACGTCGTCTGTAAAGAGTCTCCCACGGAATCCAAATTTGTTTCGGTGGTTATTGGCTTTAATGTGGATGTTAACTCTTTGGAGAAGGATTTTCTCGAGTATCTTTGCGATTGTTCGCAGAAGTGTGACAGGCCTGTAGGATTTGATGTTGGTTATATCCTTTCCATTCTTGTGAAAAAGTACAATTGTTCTTTTTTTCTAAGGGAGAAGGGAAACTGTTTAGCTGGAGGAAGTTGTTGAAGTAGGAATGGAGAAAGTTGGGAATTCTATTGTTGATTTCTTTTAGTATGACGAAGTCTATTGAATCGTACCCTGGAGCTTCTTTTAATTGTGCTCTTTTGAGGATTCTTTTGATTTCATTTTTGGAAATATCCGGTTCTTGGGACAAATGAGACAGGGAGGATAAGAATTTGTGTCTTGGGCTGGAGGGTAAAGTTATTTTATAATGTACAGTGCGAAAGAACTAGTATCTCCTTTAGCTGGGTTCCCGAGAAGTTTGAAAATATCTGCTGGAAAATGTCTATTTTTCACGATGGCTTTGTATGGCAGCCCGAAGAGGTCTGTGGCTCAAGTTCACATTTTCCGGAACGAGTTCTTTTTAGCTTTTTTGAGCTGTGCCTTTTTCTCGGAAAAGGCTATTTCAAATCGTTGTTTCTCTCCCCCTTCTGTTTTGTGGAGTCTTCTTTTGAGGATCTGGTCTCTTTTTTCTTGATTTCTAGGCTTTGGTTCCGCCATCTGATGTTGAATGCGGTTTTGACTTTTTTGATTTTATAGGTAGCTTTACAAGCTTTGAATATTTCGAGCCGTAATTTTCTGTGATGTTGGCTACAGCTGTCATCATTTTGGAGTTAATATGGGGAGGGAACACATTTAGTGGCCAATCTATATGTTATGGACAATATGGATAATCGCTTATTGTGGATAATCACCGGCGATTATCCATAATAACCAAATAAGCCGGTTAAGGTGGATTATATATGAGATTTTATCACATTAACCAGTTATTATGAATAATTATCAATAAAACTTGGTCAATATAATTAATTACATGAACACGTGATCTCATTGATCAAAATTCATTGGTAAATGTAATGAATTAATCCCTTCCGGTAAAATGACTATACCTCGTCATCGGTATTAAACATTCTAAAGGCATGAGGCTGTCATAGAAATACTTCAAGCGGGGTTGAATTTTAATATCATCCATATTTCAATCCAAATTTTAATGAATGTTTAGGAATTTTCTTTCTTAACGGCTTTATAATAATGTTTACAGAGCCCCCTACTTTTATGATTTTTTCTTCGACCTCCAAAAATTTGAGAAAATTTATTTTCTACTTTTCAAACTAATAGTTCAAATAAAAGCGCACTTTTAATGTTTAAAAAAATTTCTTCATCATTTTGTACTTTTTATGCTTATTATATTTCACAATCCATTAATATAAATTTTATGGAATCATAACATAAATTTTTTCTCGAATTTATTACGAGATGGCGCCGCGCTCATGGGACTAATATTGCGTAATTAACTGAAAATTAAGATCCCAAAGTATTAAAATATTTTGTTATCTTCGAAAATACATACTATACAAAATTTCAGAATTTTAGCACCCTAAAACGGGATCACTTTACACCGATTTTCATGACTGAAAGAACTTAAAGATTATTTACATGTATTTCTTTTAAAGAAAGGATTTTCTAATTTCTTCCTCATTGAGGGATTATTAGAGAAACGTTTTCAGCAAAATTTGGATCAGACGGTTATTTAATAATTAATTATAATTTTGCGAAATTTTGGTGCAACGTTACCTCATAGGTGGGGATAGTTTGCACTGTTTAATTGTTTTCAGTATATTACAAAAACAAATTCTCTTGATGGAATTCAAGATATATTTATTGAAAGCCTGGGTGGAAATATACAAGAAGAATAAATTTTATAATGCCTGATTTTATGCCATGGTATTCGATGAAATCAGGATGGAGTTTTAGAAATCCTTTCATCCAATTATTACCTGGTGTGTTATTAGTATATCTATCTATTACCGCACCTTCTTAGTGACATAAACGTTTATTATTATTTTAAGATCTATATTATTAACAGGAAAACCGAAGTCACTGAAATAGACTACACTTTGCAACGGTCTTTTCCTTCTCACTGGAGAAAACCAGGGGATTTCTATGTTTAGTTGTATGAATTAGCGTTCTTTTTTAACAAACAGCTTGGAGTATCAAAAAAAAGTTTCTGTCTGTTTAAAAATATCCTAAACTTGTGAAATCGCGTTAAATCAAGTTTCTGAAGTTTCTGGAGAGAACTCCATATACTTAAAAGTCCCTAACTTCCTTTTATACACCCTTGGTACATCTGAAGCTTAAGCAAACATTATTCTTATTATTATTTAATAAAAAATTAAATTAAAAAAACAAATGGGATTGCTGTTTATCACAAATTTCCATGGTGCATAGTTACTCCAGGTCAGAAAAAATTAATTATAACTTAACTAACAAACATAATTGGTATTCAAAGCAACAGAATGAAAGCTAGGCTTATTATATTTCACAGTTACAAGCACTTGCCACCAGAAATGTCATGCTTTCCTCAATTTATAATTACATGTCAATAATTAATAATTATAAATATTATGAAATGTTGAAATCAATTTTTTCTCAAAGACAGATTTTTCGGTACTAAAATTATCTCTGAAAAATTGGCTCATTGTCTTTTCCTTCTAGAATCTCCTGAATGATTGTTATATACGTTTAAGGACTGAAATGCACTAGTCAGTGTTCCCAAGGAGCTAGAAAACAAAATCTAAACCCCGTACCCCTAATCAGTTGATCTCTATTTCCGTTTTCATACAACTTTTGTACTGGTGCAAAATTACCTCCACGAGTGCAAAGTAACCCCGTTTCTGGCATATAAGGATGTGAATGAAAAATTTATTACAAAATCCCATTATTATAAACATGAAAAAATGTAAAGTTAGATAAAAACTTGTGATAAATGATGAGATTTTTCTACATTTGTTGAATTATTTTCAAGGAATTACTCGTTTTCGCTCTTTGAAAATAATCGAAATGACAGTCTCTAGATTACGTGCCACAAGTTGAAAATTAACTCCTTTCTTTATACACGTAAATTATTTTAAAAGGACACATGTGATAAATAAATTTAATAAAAAAAGTTTTAAGAATCACAATTTTTACTGAACTGAAAATATAGGAATTTTTTCTTTTAATTATTTTCTACATTTTAGTCTTTAATTATAATTTATAATTATAAATAATAAGAAATGTTGAAATCGATTTTTTTTCTCAAATTCACTACCATAGTGGCACTACTTGTATAGAACCTAAATTTTATTAAATTAATTTATTAAGTGATAATTAAGCTTTGAAAATATCAAGAAGGGGTCATAAAATATTGGATCCATTTAATAAATTAATAAAAAACTAATAATAGTACATTCAACGTTTTTTTAAATAAGAGCTCATTTTAAATAACGCGCCGTTACGGTGGTTTAGGTGAACCTAAATTATTGGACATCTCCCATTTTATTGACATATCCCTTTTTTGAGAGCCATTGTCTGCGAAACTATTAAAGATAGGAGGAAAATAAAAGCATGTATTTGTAGAGAATTTCACTCTCATGATTTTTTATATAAATTGTAATTAACTGAATAGTTTTCAGGGTATTCAAGACAAGTGGAAAAAGGAAAACAGAAAACTCGTATCGGCTTCTACTGATCGGTAGATATTGCGTATGGAAATCTCTCACTGTAGCAAATTTAGAACGCCGTAATGATACGCCACCTATCTGGAAAAAAACATTTTTTATTTGCTCTCTCATTAAAGAAATAAAAGCAGTTGTAACGTTATTAGTTTTTTAATTATTTTTTAAATGGGTAAATAATTTATGACCACCTTACATTGTATTGTCTTCAAGAAGACACAAGTGCATGGAATTTCAGAAGTCTATCAGATGATGAGCGAAAAATCATTTACAAATCCAACTTTACAAACATAAAAGGTGTCATCTTATAATAAAAATGTGTAAAAATAATTCTATCTCAATTATAATCATTTACAAAGTCTCGTAGAAAAACCTATTTGTCGCTTATTTCACTCTCTCACCCACCTTGCATTAACTCAAGAATAAACATCCATTTCCCCGGTGCTCCGAATTTATTTTAAAAATTGACCCCTCCCCCCCTATAACGAAAATAATTCTCAAAGCTCAAATCAACAGACCACTCACGTTAAACGCTGCCGAGCCAAAAAGGTTTGAAAAGTAACGACCTCCAGCAGAAAAACCTCCCAGCGTGAAACATCCTCACTTCCATTTGTACCGCATTTGGTACACGCCAGAAAATTGGAAGGTATAAATTGTTTTTATCCCCAGGAAAAAAGAAAGCGACGTCCTCTCCTGTGTGCGAAAGAATGAGAAATCGTTGGGCTGAGCGATAGCGTCGTCATGGAAACCGGATGTCGGGATTTCCTGTTATCTTCTCTGGATAAAAGGGTCTCGGGTGAGAGGAGAAGTGGACGCCGATCAAATATCAATTAAATTGATTTTTCAAAAACGCGGTTGTTGCACATTTTGTGGGGAACATGTGGAGCAAGTGGTGAAGGGAGTTCTTTTCACTTTTTTTCTGTTTATTGAAAAACGGTTTGGGAGTTCGGAGACACATAGGTTGTTGTGAATGGAATATGTTTTCATTGATAAAATAAAAGGATAAAAGATTAATAATTTAAAACAGAGGGAAAGATTCGAACTTCTACCCTGAAGCATTGTGGAATGATGATGTTGCAGCTTGATTCTTCTAACAGTATATAAGTTCTAAAAAATTTATTCTTAATTACACAGCAGCGAAAACGTGCCTACAAAAATTTATTTTATATCGCTTCAACGTTCATTTCTAATTAAAAATCTAATGAAAATTTTGAAAGCAGTTTCGTTATGCGCACCTTTTAGCCATGAAGTATCTACAAGAAAAAATTTGGTAAGTTCCTATTATTAGTTTACCCAATAGAGTGTTTTGAGCTGTTTTTGCATCATTCATGTCGTATGTTGCAGTTTGCTGTTAGTATCCAGGCTATAAATATTATCGTGTTACAAAAACTAGGATAGGCTGGGTACCAGTGGCGAATCCAGGAGGGGGGGCTATCGGGCTACAGCCCCCCCCCCAGAGCCAAGCCAGAATTCTTGATTTTATTTAACATTATTACAACTGTTTTTTCTTAATTTCCCTCTTTTTTAAAAAATAATAAAAACGTTTCAACATTACTTTCTGGCTTGGCAGGCTCGAAAATTTTCCTACTTTTGTAGTCATTCCACTTATACTTGTAGCTTTGACGCTGTCGAAGGTATTTTTTGGCTAGTTATTTCATTGTAATTTTTATTAAATTATCGAAAGTATTGAATTGTTTTTTAAGATTCTTATTGTCAGGTGAGTCAAGTGTGTAAAGTTAAAGAGTTTTGGTTTACTTTAGCCTTCAGGTTTGACATTTATCACGACATGATACAAAGTTTTTATGACCTCAGCCCCCCCCCCCAAGACCCGAATCATAGATTCGCCACTGCTGGGTACAAAACATATACCGCGTATTTAGTATTCTTGGATATGTACAGAATATTGTGAATAAATTTACCCGTGATTATATTTACTAATAAAATCTTCAATGTACAATGAGTAACTATTATTATAAACTTTGGTAATATTTCCATCATTCAAACAATTAAGAGTAATCCAGTAGAATCTCGGTTTTCCGATGTAAATGGGGAGAGGGAAAGCTATCGGAAAGAAAGATATAAAACACTGTTTACAGTAGTGGGCAATCAAAGCGTACTACTTAATATTTTTTATTATAATTTTAAAGTGGGGAAATAATACTGTTCACAAGAAGGTAATTTTAATCGATTTCTAATAAGAACGGACGATTGCATCATCGTTTTTGCTATTGAATCATCTTCCAGTGATTGCCTTGGCCTCATGTATAAAATATGATATAATCTAAGGCGGTTCACTTTCCTTGGCCATTACTGTTTTTGAAATATCAATAGCAATATCTTCCAAGTTATAATACAGAGTGTCCGAGAATTGTGGGGCGCATTTCAAAAATTAATTAAAAAAACCCTAATAATGTTGCAATGACATTTTTCTTTAAAAAATGAGAGAGCAAATTTTTCTTTTCAGATAGTTAATGCGGCGTTACTGCGTTCTAAATTTGCTACAGCGAGAGAATTCCGTACGCAATGACTACCGGTCGGTAAAAGCCGATGCACGTTTCCTGGTTTACTTTTTTAGTTTTTCTTGAATATCTCAAAAAAGATTCGGTTTCCACACTACATGTGAACTAAAAATAAAAGAGCGTAAAATTCCCTACAAATAAATTATTTTATTTTTCTTCTAGCTTTAATATTTTCGCAGAAAATGGCTCTCAAAAATAGGAGATTTTCAATAATTTACGGCCACCTAGACCACCGTAACGGCGCGTTTCCTATCTGAAAAAAAGTTTGAAATATGTTCTCATTAGAAAAAAAACGTAGTTGTAACATTATTAGGGTTTTTTAAATTAATTTTTGAAATGTGTCCCACAATCCTCGGACAGTCTGTATATTTGGAGATTAAAAAGGAAGTAATTTAAAGTACAAACTAATCATATAGATCAGTGGTTTCCAAACTTTATTTCCTTCCGTTCCCCTTAATTAGTCTTTTTATTTTTGGGTGCCCCCTGCTATCATACCACCACCCTCTTATTTCCTTCCGTACCCCTTGATTAGTCTTTTTATTTTTGGTTGCCCCCTACTATCATACCACCACCCTCTTATTTCCTTCCGTACCCCTTGATTAGTCTTTATTTTTGGGTGCCCCCTGCTATCTTATTGAAAAGGTAAAACAGTATTAAAACAACCTATAAAGACAAAACAGTTCGGTCTTTTAACGTAGGACTACGTTCCTCCCATTGGGGTATCAGGAAGGAAATTGATTCAGAAGCCAAAACGCCACAAGATTTGGTATGGGAGATCCTCTATATCTCGGTAATTACATATGTTAAAAACATAACTAATGTCTTATTTTAGAGATAAAGATTAACAACAGAAGTTACAAAAAACTTACTTAAACTTAAAAACTTACGAGAAACTTCGAGAAACAAAAGAGTGTTTGAAAAGACAGCCTCCCATCATTTTTTTAAACGTTTGTGATAGAATATTGCTTCCTAGCAGATCATTGTTTTCAAGAAACTATATCACGTCATTTCATGAAAAACGTGACGTCAGTTTGTGATGCATCTTCTTGCTTTCGGTGCGTTTTAAGGTTACTTCAATAGCACTTGGTCCATTCTTATAGAAGAAATCCTTACTCTCTTTGAGCGATTTTCTTTTGTTCTTTTCGACCTAGAGCAACGAAATTTTGCCTATCTGAAGATGCTGTCGAGATAATGCAAATAAGATAAACAAAAATTCAAGGTCGGCAAAATTTGACATAAGATAGTAAACCTCTTAGGCGCAGAACTAGTGCCTTAAAAGAAGAAATTTTATTTTAATTATTTTCATTGTTTTACCAATTAATTTATTATTCATTAATAATAAACATTATGAAATATTTTTTAAAAATTAATTTTATTCTCAAAAACACTATCACCTTTCGACACCTGTATCGAAGAAAAAAATTATTATATTAATAGATTTATCTATAATTAAGTTTTGTAATCATTATAATATCGTATTTTCATCGATAATACATAAGGGTACCAAATTTCTAAGCTCTAGCACATCAGGAAGTAAGCACAAAAGCGATTACAGCATTCAGTCTTTACAAACATGAAACAAGTCAAGTTAAATAAAAGCGTATAAAATCAAAAAATATTGTATTATATAACATAATGATAACAAATTTTTTAGAACAATGAAAATCCAATAACTTTTTATATATATTCTTGTAATATAAAATCAGTAAGTATTAATGCATTTTCCCAACTGTTGAAAAACATGGGAAACATTCAGGTAAATAATCTGTAATGAGAATATTTTATAGTCGCTCTAAAACTCGAAGTACTGTCTAATCCTTAGAAGGCCTAATTTTGTTAAATGATTCTTTTAGATGCATTCTGGGTAAAAATCATTGCGTTCTGGAATCATTCTTATGAGAAAAGGAAGATATGAGCCACTTGTTGAAGCTAATACGAATGACCTGAAGACTAAATAAATAAAAGAAGGTTTCGAATAAGAACTTAGAAATTTATTGGACAAAATTAAAAAGGTATAATTCGATCAGTTTTAAAATCTTTGGAATTTTCAAAGACAATGAAGTTTTCCAGTTTATTAAATTTACAATGCTGTGTCCGTGTCATGAAGTTGCTCAGAAACTTTTTTGATGGTTTTAGCATTTTAAACGACATACATAAATTAACAATCCGCGGGAAAATCCTCCGGCACTACTGCTAAAGTCTTTAAATAATTACTTATGGGACAAATTAAACAAAACTACACAACAGCTGTTTTAAAATATCAAGATTTAACAGGATTCGCAATCAAAAATTAAAATTTAAAAAATAGATTTTTAAACGTTTATATAATATGTGCGAACATGAACATAATGCAAGAAATTTTAATAAACATAAAACGTGATATAAGAATCAACACAAAGATACAACCAAGTAAATAGAGTAGAGTAAATGCAGGACGGTTATAATTAAACTTCCCCTATAAACAGCATCCAACAGCTAAAAGGGGTTAACGGATTGTTTCCAAATTTGGTATATAGACTATACACGAGATGCGCTCAAGGAATTTCGAAAAAAGATTAGTTCAAAAATGTCCACTAGATGTCGCTTTTCATGGAAGATCATTAAATTTAACAAAATAAACAGCCAACATGGAATACATAATCAATTTGAACATTTATTGACTGGTTTTTGACCACCTAAGGAAATAAATAACAGTACGCCTGTGCTGATTAAAAAAAACAGTTCAGTTTGCAGAAACAGGTGCAGATTATGACCAAATGTCACAAGAGGTGCAGTTGTTAATCGTGTTCAGGACGATGTAATGAAAGGTGCTCAATGTGACCACCGTCAGTCACCTGCAAAGTTTCAAGGCGATGGACAGTGTATTCAACAGCAGATCGTAACTGATCAGTTGTGATGGTTCGCACATGGAGTTCTTTAAGTCATCCAACGTCGCAACATCTCCACAATAAACCAGATTTTTTAAGTGGCCTCATAACCAGAAATCACACGGAGTTAGATCCGGCGAGCGTGGTGGATTACTAAAGGAGAGACTAATAACATGTTCATCTGTGCAGTTTCTGCAAATGTTTTATACCCAGACCTATTTTTTCTAACGCTTCCTCTTTGCACGCATGTACCACATCCCGAGAATTTTTTTCCCTAGAACCAACGGCTTTTCTCGGTTTTACATTTTATTATTTGTAAATCTTATTCTGAATTGTTCAAATTATTTAAGTATTATGTGTGGGTCATTTTCTTTGTTAAAATTAATGTTTTCCATGAAAAGCGCCATCTAGTGGACGTTTTTGAACTAATTTTTTTTCGAAATTCCTTGAGCGCAACTCGTGCATCGTCTATATACCAAATTTTGTTACAATCCGTTCACCCGTTTTAGCTGTAGGATGCTGTTTATAGGAGAAGTTGAATTATAATCACCCTGTAGAATAGAAAGAATGCAATATGTGTTTATAATAATAAACACTGATTGGATACAGCAAATTTATTAACTGCTTGGTTTGTTATTTGTACCAGATATTTGATTCGCGGCTTATCATATTTTTTACAATCTTTATTTTGTTTCTGATGGATACTTGTTTGTTTGAGCTCCTATAACACAAATATTTTCATCCCAGTAAATTCCGTGGAAATGTATTTCGTCGAAAAATGATTATAGAATTTGAAATACGAAGAATGCCAATTGTATCTGAAGATCATTCAATTGATTGGCCTCAGATGTTTCTTAGAATGATAGAAAACGAAAACAGGAAGCAGCATATTAGAAAGTAATCCTTTTTTTCTGAAACCTTGTACGACAAGGACATAGGATAGTTATAAAGAAGCCAAAACCGAGCTAAAAGAGTTTCAAGAATAGCATTTGAAGCTGTTGGAGAGAAGAATAGGACGGATGTTTGTTTTTTCTCTATAAAGCTGAAGAAATTCGAAACAAACATGTTGATGAACAAGAAATGAGGTCACACGAATTTTCATCATAACGAAATGGAATGGAGAAAAATGGATAAACAGGAGTTTGATACGACAATGGAGGTTATAATAATGGAAAAAGGATTGCGTAGACACCATTAAAATTGTAATCGATGAAGGTACCACAGACAACTAACAATAAAAATGCATGGTAGAAAAAATTTAAACAGCGAGAGATGTTTAAGGAATGTCTGATGAATAAATGCAAGATTGGAAGTCATTATACATTTGCAATTTATCTGAGCATTTTAGAATAAATTACATAAATTTAGTGAAAAAAAAAACGAATTCAAATAAATTAAAATATCCACTGTAACGTCAGTCTCAGAAATAGCCAATTTTTATATCAAAAATAAATTTATTAGCTATTAACAAAAAGAAATTGTTTTATGGTACAAGCAATTTGAAGAACTAACTTTCAAGCTTTATAAAAACAAACAATCACAAACTTTTACATTACGTGCAGTCTGTGCCTCGAGAAAAATACATCAAAACACTGTCAAAGCCGTCTTAGCTCACTATTTGAAATATAAGATTGAAACCTAAAACCAATTCTTTACATCACATATTATGTATATAATTTTGAGTTTAAAACCTTTTTTCCTGAAGCGAAATTTTTTTGGTATTATGGTGTTTGCGTGCCGAAGTTAATTTACGGGTAGTCCTTCCATTGTCTTTCATTTCTTTAGGATTTTTCGGGTCACGAGAGGTGAATGTTTTGGTCGAAAGTCAAACCTGTCACAGAAAAAATTCTCATTGAATTCCTGCCTGCAGGTGACCTTCTAGAAAGTCTGTAACGCCGGATTCTTTTATACATCTCTTCTTTCTCAAAATTAAGGGTCACATAGTTATTTATTTCATCGAAAATATTTTTGCATATTATGTATCTGATATATAGACTAAAAAGAGTAGAATTAATTTTGGGTATATGATATCACACATGAAATTTTATATATATATATATACTATATATACACTATATGCCCAAAAGTATCCGGACACTTGCAGAATTTCACATTTTTTAGAATTTCTCCGGAATGGTTTAACTGACTGCCTTTAAACTTCGGGCATGTAAAGAATAGACAATAACTCACATTTTACATTGAAGACTCGGTCCTGAGGGCAATTAGGGGGCCGTCTACAAACTGATGAAGACAAAAACGTTTTTGGCCCACCCCGCTTCACAGAATACTGATACCAAGATGAAACTTTCAGAAATGGTAATGTTTATGGTACATAATATTTACAGGAATTTTTGTAAACTCAGCACAAATATTTGGGAAGATATAAAGGATTTCTTAAAAAATCTCAAATTTTCCAACCTTTTTTTTGCTTATAACATGCAGAGTTTTCTGTTATATTATACGAAACTTACAGAAAAGATGACAATATGTTAGAAAAGCATTTTGTAAAAATTAGGAAAAGAATGTTTGAATATTACAGGAATTATGAGCATGTTTAGTAAATAATGTTTTACTGCGCATGCGCGAAACATAGTGTAATTTTTCTTTCACAACTTTAAAGCCAGATATATAGACCAACTTATATAAAAACATTCAGTTCAATATCATTACTATTCAGAAAGATATCGGCATTACAACGAGCAGAATTTTAGCTCCTGTCGAAGAGAAGCTAAAAGATGAGGGGTTGTACACAAATTTATATTTTTTAAACTTTATCTTTAAATAGTTATATTGAATTGTATAGTGGTTAGAATATAGTGGTTCTGTTTTACATCGCCAAATACTGTATTTGGATACTATATCAAGCTTTAAGTTCGAAACCCTTCTTTCTTTAGTACACAAAGCGTTAAATTGTATGTTCTTTGAGACTTGAAATTTTTTAAGTTCTTTTTATTTCAAACGGCTAAACTTCAAAATGAACAATTGTAACTAGCTAAATCATTTGGTTAAAAATTTAGCCGCAGTGATTAACTAAATCTTTCTGTTAAAAATTTAACCGCCAAATAAGCCTTAGAAGTCGCCCAAAAAACCGATAACGAACAATTATGGCAGACTTTCCAAGATATGAGGCTCTTATTTTAAGTAAACATTGAGAGTTACAGCAATAGGAACAGCAAATTTAATATTTTCAAAGAATCCTTAAGCCATAACATTAAAAAATCTCTACTTTAAGCATTAATTAACACCTTCAAAGGAAGTGTGGAAATTTCGAAGATTCCCATTGACGAAGCATTACACCGGAAGCGGAAGTTCAGTAGAAGAACCTGTTTAGCAGAAGCTCTACATTACCTCAAATAAACAAAACAGAACATTTGTCCATAAACGTTTGGAATAGAAGTGATAATTAGGGCTGCATGATAAAATTTATAAAGATATCAGATTATAAAAATCACCGTACATATTAATATAAAAAGCTATAATTAGTGCTGTACGGCAGAATTTATGAAGTTCTCATATTATAAATATCTTTATAAAAGCAATATCATTATAAATATCATTATGAAAGCGATTATAAATATCATTATGAATGCGATTATAAATATCATTATGAAAACGATAATTAAGACTGCATGAAAGAATTCAAAAAGATACCGGATTATAAAAGTCAGAGTAAATTATATTATTATGAAATCTATAATTAATGCTAATTTATAAAGATATCAACTTATAAACATGTTTTTTAAATCAATATCATTAAAATGTGATTATAAATAGCATTATAAAAGGGATGATTTGAGCTGCATGCTAGAATATATCAAGATCATTATAAAGGAGATTATATAAATATCATTATGAAAGAAATAATTAGGCTGCATGAGAGAATTTATAATAATATAACTTTATAAATATCATTATACAAAAATATCATTTTAAATATCATCACAAGAGAGATTATAAATATCATAGAAAATATTTTTAAAAATTATTTCATTTTCAGTATTGCCATTCCTATTGAACAAAAATATTAAAGATACTTAAAGTAATTTTTTATATTTTCTTCCGAAATGCTACTCGCAACGCTTAATTAAATTTATGTCATTACTTAAAAAAATAATTAAATTAAAAAATAGCTTTCATTTGTTTTTAAAAATCGTTTGGTGTAATGGATATTCTCATTTTAATTAAAAATGAACTTGCAGACGATAAGAGAATTTTGTTTTTTATAATATTTTATATTAATGTATTTTAAATTAAACTATTTTATACATATTTTTAATTTGTGCAATTATTTACGTGTGCGCTGGCATTCTGTCAAGTACTATGTTTACGTATATGTCTACTTTCCCACACCACGTAGTCGTTAATAGTTGATTTGATACTTGATAATTGTATCATTTGTCATGTTGCTAAGGTTTGACATTTGCTAAGTGTTTGAAAACTTTGTTTGTAAATACTGAAGCATAAGGAGAAATTTAGTGAAAGTTTTGTGACAATTAATTAAATAGTTAATTTTTTATTAATAAAAAACTTGAAAATATTTTCATCCCGAGCAACGCCGGATATATAAGCTAGTATAAAATTTAAACCAACTTTACTCTGTTTACCTTTAACAGGTTTTCAAACACGGATTTAAAAATATCCAAATGACGTGTATGTATTTTAGAATATATCTTCTGTAGTAATTGGACACGTGACTAATGAGCGAAATATATATTTTCTTGAAAATTCTAGAAGTTTCTTAGCACTTCACCCTTCGTATAGCTAACAACCTAAAAGCTAATGTTATAGGCAACTAATTAGTATTCTGAAAACTGATTTTTCTTGTAGTTTTTAAAAGGTCGGTTCCTGTTTCGAGTTGATACCTAACCTCATACATGTTCATTATACTAAAAGTTAATTTAGAAAAATAAATTTTATTCTGATAATACATATGCATTATACTAAAAATTATAGGATGTAAACTGTAATTATAGGGAGTGCTGCAACTTGAATGTAATACTACGTATAGTAGTGAAGCATTTCTGTATAATTTAAATGTGGTCTTTTTTAAAATTCGAATAACTTGATAATTACTTAATAAAAATAATTAGATTTTTGACTTGGAAGTAGGTAAATTTTTAACAAACTATGTGCCCTTATCCTTTTTGGGGGACGCTTATTTTCACCTAAACAGTGCAATTTTAAGCTTTGATTATTGCATCTGAATGTTTAGGTGACTGCTATAAGAGGTGAAAATCCAATAAAAATCATTTTTCTAATTAAAGAGATAATTAATTCTGATTAAAATTTAATTAAATATTTTCATAAATAATATTTTCTTTCATATTTCATTCAAATTATCATATTAATCCAATTTATTTTTGAAAAAGTGAAATAATAGAATTTTGGCAGATAATGGGTTAATAAAGAAATCGGTAACAAGCATTTATCAATTTTGAATAAGCTTGAATTAAAAACTGAAATTCAGTACAATTTTTCGCAAATAATTTTCCTGCTGTCCTTATTATTGTTTATAAATATCTACGCAAATGAGGTGAACAATAAAAAAATCATGAAGGGTAACGTTAAACTAAATACTCATGTAGAGAAATTATTTTCGTATTTATTTACAAGAAAAATGACATAATAATTTAATAATTAGCTAACCCTTAATTAGTGTATTTTGTATACAGTGTGTCCCGTAAAGTCATGGTACACTTTTGACCGGTCACAGGAAATCAACGAAACAAGATAGACAGGTGACATCTTCACCAAATAAAAGGAAAACTCTCCAGGTTTGCATACCTGTTCAGCGCAGTTCGATGTGGGCGCCATTTGTTGCCCTACACATATCTAAACGATAGTCCAATTCTTCCCACACACGGGTAAGGACGATTGGTGTAACAGAGTGAATAATGTCTGTGATTCTCTGTTTTAAATGATTAATGCCGTTGATACGTTCACTGTACACATGTTGCTTCACATAACCCCACAAGTAAAAGTCTAATGGCGTTATGTCCGGGGATCGTGGTGGCCATGCCATGACAGCACCCCTACCTATCCACCGCTGGGGGAATGTTGTATCCAGAAACTCACGAACAATGTTGCCGTAGTGTAGAGGAGCGCCGTCCTATTGAAAGATGACACCTGGAAATTGTGGACCTGCATATAATTGCAACATGTCAAGGTAGATGTTTGACGTCACATTCGGCTCCGCACGGTGCGTGGTGTTGCGTCATCACCTGCGCGCGCACACCGTTGCACTACAGACACTCTTTGGGATACTGTCCAATGTAGCGCAAGTTTCAACCTTTCATTTCGTATCTGCTCGTCACAACAAGCGTTCATAACTGCACCATGACTTTATGGACACACTGTACTATTGGAGATTTTAAGGCCGCTGTTTTAATTCTGCTTCGTCCTGAAACTTTTTATCCCAGTTAATCTACAAATGACTCATGCTGGCTGAGTGATGCAGAAGGTTTTTGTTTTCATTCATTTGAACCTAAGAGCTTGATCGAAGTCTTTGTATCGTTAAGTCTCTCGAAGCAATGGAGAAACCGACACTGAATAAGTACTACTTTAGCTTTAAGTGAATTTTTTGTATTTTAATGAAGAATGAAAGTTGTTTAATTACTAACTAAAATATTTCTATTGCCTTTTGCTTGTGTTATTTTATTATAGTTGTATATAAATTTATAAATCTTCAAAATTTCAATATGCATTTCATAAATTTATATTGGTCTATTTTAAAACATTTTTATTTATTGTTACACATTGTTATTGTATTTCACTTAAAACTAATCGTATAGAACATTAATCTTTTTAGTTAGAAATTTAGAATTATATGTTGCACAAAATACACCTCGCGGGAAATTTTGCTGTGTGAATTGGCGCGAGTCGTTAAGGGTTAATCGAAATTAATAATCAAATTTCCGACTTAATGTAGGTAACTTTTCACTAAAGAAATTGTAATTAAGCGATTAAAAATATGTTTAATTTAAAAATGAACTGATAGGGACGGGGGGGGGGAGTCTATCACGAGTTAGTGGATGAGAAGTCGCTGGAAAAGTAAGCGGGTTCTCTCTTCTCGTGGAGGTACAGTAATGTGCTTGCGGTTGTGTTGATCACATTTCCCATGACAGGGCGTACCTCAAGCGAGGGAGGTCTATGCCGGCGGGGATGATGGCAGGTCCGGGTTACTAAATATGTAAAGTAGGCAACTGTCTATGTGCCCCACAACTTTTGAGAACAGAACATTATTCTTCGAATTTTTTTTTTATGTTAAGAAATTTTCTTACAGGCCAATGTGGTCCAGTTTTTTCGCAGTTGGGTGACTAATTCAGAAGTCAACAGTTCTGTAAATCTTAGTATTAAAATATTAAGATTCTGTCAAAAATGTTTTTAAATGTTAAATTTTTGTATATTAAATGTTTAAATTTTGTTTTAAATGTTTAAATTTTGCCCTTGGTGATAGTCATTAGGTAATAAGCCATAATTCCCGTGTTATTCTCATGGCAGCTAGGACATTAAGTATTTCCCAGGCAACTATGGCTGGAAGGGACCTCGGCCCTTCGTGATGGTCATTAGGTAATAAGCCATAATTCCTGCTTTACTGTCGCGGCAGCTAGAACATTAAGTGTTTCCCAGGCAACTATGGCAGGACAGGGCCTAAGGAACATGGCAGGACTTAATTCGGCTCTTGGTAATGGTCATTAGGTAATAAGTCATAATTCCCGCGTTATTCTCGTGGCAACTAGGACATTAAGTGTTTGTTTCCCAGGCACTGGGGCAGGACGGGCCCTAAGGGACCCCATACGGCTTAATTCGGCCCTTGGTGATGATCATTAGGTAATAAGTCTTAATTCCCGCGTTATTCTCATGGCAGCTATGACATTAAGTATTTCCCAGGTAACTATGGCGCGACGGGACCACGGCTCTTGGTGATGGTCATTAGGAAATAAGCCATAATTTCCGCTTTATTCTCGCGACAGCTAGAACATTATGTGTCTCCTACGACCTATAGTAGGACGGGGCCTCGGCCCGTGGTGAAGGTCATTAGGTTATAAGTCATAATTCCCGCGTTATTCTCGTGGCAGCTAGGAAATTAAGTGTTTCCTAGGCACTGGGGCAGGACGGGGCCTAAGGGACCCAGGGCTTAATTCTACCCTTGGTGATGATCATTAGGTAATAAGCGATAATTCCCGCGCTATTCACGCGGCAGCTAGGACATTAAGGGTTTCCCAGCACTATGCAGGACGGAGTAAATCATTTATGGTTACTCTCGTTAATAAAGATTTACATAAATGCGGGTGAACGATAAGAAAAAAATCATGAAGTGTAATGTTAAACTAAATACACACGTAAGGAAATATTTTTGTATTTATTTGCAAGACAAAATGTTATAATAAAGAATTTTTAATTAAATTTTACTTATCATTAATTCAACCTCATTATTTTATTTATTTTCAAATTTTGGAAAATTTTCTAGCAGTTTAAAAGTGTTTAAAATAGTGATGCTAACGTTTCTGTTACTCCATTTTTTATAGCATACTTTCCCTTCAAATCGTGTTATTTGAAAGATAATGAGCCTTCCTATTTTGCATGCGCAGCAGAAGGAAATCGGTATGATAGCATGAACCGTTTAGCTAGAATCGTTGGGAAAAGCTGAATATTACATGACACGGGAGCCATTTCAACAGCCACCATCTTGAAACAGGATTGTGCAATAAAAATCCCAACACAATCGTAGTTTTTAATAACTTCAAGGAACATTCATGCTGAATAGGAAGAAAATCAAAAAGCGCGTTTGGTCATCACTTCGTAACAAACAAATTTGCAGACGAAATGCCGAGCAATCGAGTTTAGGCAGGACCAGGCAAATTTAATTGATGAATGAAATTTTACACTAGAAAATATGGGGAGAGCAGTTCTGCCATGCCTATACACAATTCAACGTTTCAGAAACACATTTGCTGTGCCTTGAAGTCTGTTTCCACCAAAATTATTTATAACTTATTTAACATTTGTAAAAATAATTGTAAAATAATGTAATGTAACATTCCAATTCAGGATTTTTAGGGTCAATTAAGGGTTATATTTTGACCGATTCCAAACTCTTAAACAGAAAAATGTCCTATTATGAATCTCTGCTTGCGGCTGCATCTTTTTTTGCTTTGTTTGTACACTTAAAAATACAATATTTTATTTTACAATGTTGAAGGAAATTATCCTTATTATTAGTTCTTAAAATTCTTCTGTCACAAATGTTAAAATTCATCAGTGTAATATTATAGAATTTATCATGGACATTTTTTTTCAGCCCAGTGTTTCCGATTGGTAGCAAACTCCTTTTTAGCCGTAAGCCATGCTTAAAATAAAATAAGGCTTTTTAAATTTATTTTTCGCTTGTTTTATTCAAGAAATGAAAGGAAAAAATATTTTAAATCAATTCTTGATTGAGCATTTAAGGGCTAAATTTGACTCTCATGCCTAATGAAACCTCCAGGATTTGAATAAACAAACCCTAAAAATAGGAAAAATTTTCGTCATGCTAAGAAATTTTTTATGCCTCATCCACCTAAAATTGTTCCATGTCCAATCAATGCTTTCTGGTATTCCCACGTCAAATAGTGAAATTAACAATGAAGACAATGCAACACTGATATCCGAAATCGCCCTTAATCCAAGTGAAACTCAAGATCTTGTGTATTGAAAGCACTGAAAATTTATACTTCGACTATTCTCTTTATAAAGATATATTCTCCTTAAGCCATTGAAAACTGTCGAATTTGAAAGCGTTACCTTTTTATTAATGTGATGACACGTTTTTCGCATTTTAACTGCGTTAAGACTGAGCAGAAACGTCAAATGTTTTCTTTATTGTATGTATGTGCTTTGTTCCTGCATAATATGCTGCATTTGCAGATTAAATTTGCTTCACACTTTTATATTTGAATTGTGCCATAATTTAACTTTCTTCTTTTATATAAGTTTTTAAGTCTTCACTTTACAGAGGCCTGCATCCCACCGGGAGGCATAACGAGTACATGGATGAGAAGTCTCCGGATAAGTAAGCAGGTTCTCGCTATAGTAATAGTGTGGAGTTGAGTTACCTCCACTGCAATGACGGGATGTACCTCCTGCGAGAGGGGATGGACCGAGGTCGGTCATGGCCATTCCACTCTCATTTCCATATTTACGTCGTGAAGACTATCATTCATTTGATTCCGTAGCTCTTTACGAATTGCACAGGTGTAGACAATATTTAAATCCTGACCATACCGAAAACACCCTAGAAGCAGATCAGCTGCCATGAAGCAACCCATCTAGCAAGAAGGCCCCATAAGAAATCACAGACTTCCAAAAGGCAAAAACCGAGACCAGCTGTTGGCTCTTTCATTTCAAGGTCCTCGGAGTGTCAAACAGAAAAGTGTTTCATGCTGTAAAACTAAAGATCTGCTCTAACCCACCCAATAGCCAAAGGGTCATCAACCCCACAAGCCTCCTCAATAAGAGAATTTAGACAAAACAAGCCAAAAGAATAACTTATGAAATGTAAAAAGAAAAAGTACAAAAGTATAACAAAAAGGAAATAAATAAAATAAAAAGAAAGTTAAGAAATTAACTAAAAAGAAATTAAATAATAAATAAGTAATTAATAAAGTAAGATGCAGATGTCAAAGGAAATATTGTTTAGGTATCCAGGTTAGGTTTAGGTATCTAGTTCCTTTGTCGAGATTTTCTCCATAATCTGAATGACGGAGTTTCTGACAAGTTGCAATTTCAAGTGTGCAAAAATGTTGCATCACATGCTACAATCGGCGTTCTCGGCACGGAAAAGAGTAATCCTGGGTAATCTAACAGTATCATAACAGTATATTGTGCTTTTTTTCTAGATCTTTAAATTATAATAGTTAAGTTTCTCATTATTTGCTATTTTAATTTCGCATTTGTTTTTGAAATGAAAATATAAATTAACTTCACATACTCATTCTAGCAAAAGAAAAAAATCGCTATAATAGAATGTCACTAGTTTGAAACAAATACTATACTGTATAAAATTCTGTACTAAAAGTTGTCGATCAGGAAAATTACAAAAGATAATCTCAAATTTTGCCACCATTTTGAATATTTGATTATGGTAAAATTCAATACTAAAGTTGTTGAAAAATAACCTGTTCCTGAAATAATTCTGAATGTTTTTTCTTGTAATGAAGCAAATTAACATTATAATGCAGCATCCTAAAAGTGAAATTCAATGATTAATTAAACAGTAATCTGCGTCGTAGAAAATCCACTAACTGACAAAGTACGAAAATTCTACAACAAAACTATTTCATGGCAGCAAAAATAGCATACAAACAGCACCATTAATTTTTGACTCTCTTATTTTCGGTATTTTTTCACTGCAAATCTGAATGGAATTATAAAAATTCATAAACCTAAACTAACAATCAAAATTAATCAATACATAGCAATTTTTGCATTTCATGGAAAACGGATTTGTACCGAGAACAAATCATATTATTCCATTGGTTTAGTATTAGAATAATTTGTGATATTTCTCTATTAAAGAAATTAACTAAATTCGAACACTGGATTTGAATCAAACAAACTGAAGTTGAGAGGTAATGGCATGTTAAACATTAATCTGTGTTGTAGAAATTCCACTAGTTGACATATCGTGACGATTACATTGGAAAACTGTCTCCTGAATCATATTTTCATCATATATAATCATATTTTTGATGCTGCAAATCCGAATGGAATCTTAAAGATTTCAACACCCAAACTGGCAATCAAAATCAAGCAATCAAGGGAAATTTATGCATTTCATGGAAAACTAAGACTTGTACAAAATACAAAAACTATTATTCGATCGGTAAACATCAGAATAATTTGTCATCTCTCTCTACTAAAGAAATTAACTAAATTTGAACATTGGATTTCAATGAAACAAACTAAAGTTGAGACGCAATGGCATGTTAAACATTAATATGTGCTGTAGAGCAGAACTGACTCCTGAATATGAAAATACACTAGTATATTTTGTACTAGAAATCTGAATGGCAAATTATGATGTTAAAGATGAATGGAATGTTAAAGATTTAAATATTCATACTGGCATTTAAAATTAGTAATCAGTGGCAATTTTCTCATTTATATAGAACACTTTGACTTGTACTGAGTATAAATAATATTATTTAATTAGTATAATTTGGGAGATTCTGAGCTTAAATGAGCCAAGTCTTTGAGATCCATTTCTGAGAAAACAGATTTCAAAGTTGATGAGCTGAATTTCAAATAACAGTGGACATCTAATTGTTCTTGCCACATTGTGCATAAAAATTGAGCTATGAACTTGAATATAATTACTGCACAGCATTAAAAAGCACACTTAATATAACATTTGTTAACTACTATAGTAGTGTTAGTACAAAATAGGCAAGACATGGACTTAGTTCATTCTAACTCTAACCCTTCATATTAGAATAATGCATAGTGTTTCTCCATTTAAGAAATTTACATTGAAACAAACTAAATTTTTATTCTATGATACGTTAACACACGACTTAGTGTTATAGAATAATCCCTAGCTGACCCAGTATGACAATTCTATTCTCAAATCATGACTAAAAAATAAGTACCCTAATTTAATGATACCGAAAACTTAAATTTAATCATAAACATCCAATCTAGAAATCCGATTCAAACGGCAGCAGGTTTTGCTCCTCATGAATAATTAGAACTATATACTCTACAAATAACCGATCCTAATGTCTTCATACGGAAAATTTGAATCATAAACATTGAAACTATAATTCCAATGCAAACAGCTGCCTTTTTTCATCTCTTAAATAAATGGACCTATTCACTTTACAAATAAACGATCCTAATGTCTTAATAGCAAAAACTAGAATCATAAACATCAAAACTAGAAATGAAATTTAAAAAGCGGCAGGTTTTGCACCTCCTAAGTAAATACACCCATAAACTCTACATATAAATGTTCCTAATATCTTAGTATCGAACATTTGAATCATAAACATCCAAACGAAAATTCTAATGCAACCAATGGACTTTTTTTTCATCTAATGGATACTCTGACCTGTACACTCTACAAATAAACAATGTGTAGAGCCCTTTTCAAATATTTAAATATAT
>BGPR01005612.1:11244-26256 GCA_013235015.1 Araneus ventricosus | reverse complement strand
TTAATAAATTAAGACACGTAAACATTCTTTTAATGTTTTTCCACAAATGCAACAAATAACTACTAGTCTGTTGATTTTAACTGCTATTTTGGCATATATTGCATACATGACCATTATGTGATACATTATTGTATTTAAAAGATCTGTTCGGTTGCTGCTTATAATTTCAATTCACATGATTAAAGTTGCTTGAGATTATATTGTTTGCAATGATTTATTCTCAACACTGCGTTGTCATGTCGCGTTTTTTTCAGTATAATTAGAAGATTCAACAGTATTTTTATTCCCGTTCAAAACTTTTAATAAAACAGATTTTAATGCATTACGCAATCATTAGGTTCCAAGCTGTAAAGGAATGCGCATGATATCGAATCAGGGTTTAAATGTAATTTTAAATGTCGCTCGAAAACAACTTCTTATTGAAAAAATATCCGATTCAGTTTTGATCCCAGAGATTAAAACAATAAAATAAGAATTTTAATTAACCCTTAAATACCATGTGCTGGTTTAAGTAACACGCCAAATTTTGTCTTCTAAAATATTGAGAATAAGATTGAAGCTTTAATACCTGTTGTTACGAATAGGATACGTCCTGAAAATGTTATTAAATCAAATTACAACATATAGATGAGCGCTGAAGAAAAAATAAAAATAAATTGACGTTTTTCACTCGCGCTGCATCTTTTTTTTTTTTTTTGCTTTGTTTGTACGCTTGAGAATATCATATTTTACTCTACAATGTCGAAGGAAAATTCCTAATATTTATTATTTGTTCTTAAATTTCATCTGTGTTTAATATTATAGAATTTTATCAAGGAGATTTTTTCTCAACTAAAGCCCAATGTTGTTAATTGGTGACAAACTGTTTTTTATCCATAAACCATACTTAAAACAAAATAGGTTTTGTGACACTTTTACGTGAGTTTGTATGAGTATCATTGTTGCATTCCCCTTCATTTTTTAACATGATAATGTTTATAGGTTGGCTTACAATCTTTTGATTACGCGAAGCAGCTCACAAAAGAAGCCGTGGCGGCCTAGTGGTAAGGTCCCGGCTTCGGTGCAGGAGGATTCCAGATTCCACTAAAAGATCTGCCATATGGTGTCTGTTGCACGATACATCATACGAATTGGCCAAACGTCTTTCCGTTGGTGTGGTGCGGAAGCTCGGAATGGTGAGTACCAGCTCAAGTGTCGCCCTCGTCACCTGAGCGTGGTTCACCATTGCGAGGCTCGTCCTAAAGTAGTCCTCATGTTGCCTCACGGACAACGGGAACGGGACGTTAATATAACTAAACTGTAACAAGCGTCGGGGAAAAATCTTTCAAAATGCTCTAAAGGCAGATCGTTGGACCTACAGCTGCCAAATTCGGCCTATAGGTATTCATGGGCAGTAGGTACTCTCTAAGAGAGTTTTTTAAAAAATAATTAGGGTTTTAATTGATTAAGAAATAATCGAAATTGTATTGTTTCTCTGTATAAATTAAAAGTCTAATTTTTGCAAAAAACTATTTTTAAACCACTTTAAAACTCAAAAAATTAACTTTTCAGTGATACTAATTTTTTTCCTACAATGTTTTCTATAAAGAAATTTGACAACCACTTTTTTGATAAATTTTCCGAAATTGATTTCACACACAATTTGTAAAAATGCTTTTCCTTTATATAACCACCTGCAACAAAATAGCAATCAATGCGAAGATTTTACTAACTCTCGTGCAGCCAATTAAAAATTAATATTAGATATTACAGTTTAATACCAAATACGGCTTTAACATATTTCAAAACGTTGGATGTTTCTTCGCTGGCCTTCCATCTGCAAATTACGAGATGTAAAAATTATTGCACACAGAGTGCAGCGGCTGATGCAATCAAATCAGACGAAGACAAGACAGAAGGATCAGGCCTAAAACATTGTCATGTTATGATGTTTCGGACTAGTGGTTCGAGTCTCTATTTTTCCACCCGAATGAGGCCGCGATAGCTGAAGTGATAGGTCTCAGCTTTGGGACTGCAAGATTCCAGGTTCAAAACGTTCCACTGGAGGTTTACTTAAGCCTTGTTGACCTGCTGCGTTAATCCTTACATTCAAATTCTCCCACAATTGTGGTGCGACATTTTGGAAAGGGTTTGCCGACAAAGTGTCGTCTAGTCATTTGACTGTAAGTTCCAATTTATTAGATCCGCCCCAAAATAGCCTGATCTTGCTTGCTTCAAAAGGGGACGCTTTTATAGCTAAGTGAACTTCACCGAAATCATCGACTTCATTAATCAAAATCTCCGGAACCTCGCATTGAAAGACAGTGAACCGCTCATCTGTCATCACATACACACGACTAATTCTTCATTAGTGGCGTTTCATAACAAGCGATTCGAATGCTGCGGATTAATTTCATCATCATCAGAATCACGCGGCAGTCCGCCCGATGAGTGGGCGTTCCTCTCTGATTTTCTGCGGCTTCCATGACAATGAGCCCTCCGGAGGGAATAACCTCAGATAAAGAAAGGTGTTCCATGGCGAATCACGTGACAAGCATGCCAAGGAACAATCAAACGATTTTACTGTGTTCGGAGGAAAGCTTGTTTGTCAGAATTTCGAAGGGGCGAAGAAATGCTATATTTGTCGAAGAAATTTTTAATACAGAAGGAAGGCTAAGATAAGTAATTAAAAAAATTCTAACTGTCTTGATTAGTTCCAGATCTTTCAATTTCCAGCTTTGAAGTATTTTAAATGTAACCCTCTTCATCTTAAACCGTGACTTTAAAGAATAAAAAAAATAATGAACTAGCTTTTTTTTTATTGTCATGCAGTAATATGAAATGCTAATGAAACTAAATCTGCTATGAAGCTTTTTCACCTTATACATATTTTTTACATAACTGCTTTCTACGCACCGTCGAAAAATCATTGGCGCGCTGACTTTTGATGGTCATAACGTTTTAACCTCTCAGAAAAAATGTCAATTGTTTCTTTTGTCCGCATTGATTATATGCTCTATCTGCTTGGTAATGTGATTTGTTTACTCACTGAACAGTATGAAGCAGGCTCAGATTATGATTCGTAAATTAAAAGTAGGAATTTTAGAATAAAAATTCTGGCCAAAGTTGCACAGTAATGCTACCTATAAACCATAGATCTCAAACTTTGAACTTGGTCTGTTCCGGCCAACTGGAGCCTCTATTAACTTTATAGATCATACAATATTCATATGATGATGGCGTGGCGACCTGGGGGCCAGGGGGATATGGATGCTGATTTAGGGGCCATGAAGTCCAAGCTCCCCACTGATTTAGTAGTTTTAAAGCAAAACATGATGAGAAGGATTGAAAGTATAACCCGGGCATCATTTATGCTTGCTATGAAACTGATGATGACCGAGGTAAAAATAAATCATAATATGATCCCAACGCCACTTATCCTCTCGCCACTGTCGTGAGTATCCTTGTGATGTTGTGCGGCATTCAAAATATCGTAACAACATCGTAGAATATCTTGTGCTAATAATTGAACTCACATTAAGCTTCCAACTGTGGCTGCTTGTCCATCCAGGGCCGAGAGGATTCAACTTGATTGGTTTTTTGTTGTGTATGGTCTTCCACATTTGGAAACACATAGCAATGAGTATGACTACAGGTGAAATTACCATTTTAATCAAAAGAGTTTTTTCGTTTTATTTTTTACAAGCCTTCGTAAAGTGTCTCTTATCAGCAACTTACGATAACGCCCAGCTACACATATTGATTAGTGACCTTACGCTTGGTAAAACTGTTATTCTCAATTTCACGGCAAATCATTTTTCATCACTGTGCGCTTCATATAAAATTTTTTGACCTGGCTTACGAGCAGTTCAGAGAACATTATAACCACTTATATATATATATATATATATATATATATCTCTATATATATATAATATATATATATATATATATATATATCTATATATATCTTCTCTATATATATATATATATATATTATCTCGCTGTCGTGAGGATCATAACCATTCTAAGAATATCAAAATCATTCACAGAAGGCAGCGCAAACACATTTTAAGAACCACGGTGTAAGACATCATATTGGATGTGCGCGGTCACAAGAAAGCCAATCTGCTGACTGAAGCACTACAGTTCACTGAAAGAAAATAAAAAGCGCAAATTTTTAATTTATGACAGTGGTGAAGTTGGTGATTCAAGTACACCAAATCATCCACGAAAGGTGACTCAAGGTATCAGAATGGGGTGGAAGAAAGATCTGTTGGCTTTGCAGATTAAATATGAAGAACGAGGTACATAAGCAAGAAACAAACTAAAGTAAGGAAAACTCATGCGTTACCTTTTAAATATTTGAAATTCAATATTTGTAATGAAAACTGACTCTTTAAAATAGACATTTATAAGTATACAAAGCAGAGCCGTCTTATCCAATGGACAGGTGGGCTACAGCTCATGGTACCATTGATCGAAGAAGAGCGCTCACAAATTCTATAGTAATTTTATTTTAATTTTAAACCAAACAATTCATAATTATAATTTTAAGCATGAAAAGCTCATATTTTGCAAAATTAGGTGTTAATCAAAAAACAAACGACTTTTAGACGGCCCTGCTAAAAAGTAGAATTTTTTATTTTAATTACTTTCTATTTTGTAGTTTTTAATTTATAGTTCAATATTATACACTGTAAACATTATGGAGTCTTCTCAAATTTACATGTCATTGATTTACTACCAGATGAGAAAGAAATACTTCAGAAGGAATGCTTTAAGTTTAACAAAAAACATATTACAAAAAAAAACAAAGTTTTCTTTGACATAAAAGCGATTTACCTACAAAACTATACTAATTTGGAAGTATATTATCTAACAAAACAAATTGTTAAAACGTTTTCATCAACTGGTGATTTATTCGGAAACAACATAGCGATATAAAAATCAACAAATATAAAAAATAAAACAGCAGAAAGATTTTGAATACAATATGAGATTATTATTTTTTTATATTCATTGAAAGCTAGGGACAAACTGTATTTATCATACCGATACAGATTTGAAATAAAATCTGATTATCATGAACATTAATCTGGAAGAATTATTGGAATTTAAAGAATTATAAAGGCAGAAAAATTAATGATATTGAATCTCAGAAAAGCTACTGGAAGAAGCTTACTTAAAAGTGAGACGAACATGCATTCTTATTTCCCGTCAAAATATCAATATTTTCTTTCAATGTACTTTTACTAGTATACCAAAAAGCATTTTTTAAATTTTATTAATAAATATTTTTTTTTTATTTTTTATATTTAAGTTTTTAATTAATAATTAAATACTATAAATATACTATGTATTATTGAAACAATGTTTTCCTCAAATTCACTACCAATTGAGGTCTCTTATGGAATCAAATTTCAGTTAAATGAATCTGTTAACTGATAATTAAATAATGAATAAAAATAAGAATTAAATTTAATTGAGAATGCATAAGTGTATAAAATTTCAGAACCTAGCACCTCAAGAAATGAATGAATAATTTATTACAAAATACCTTTTTTACAAGCAGTATTTTTATAAACAGTAAAATTTTATTCATAAATATTTTTATTATTTTCTATATTTAAGCTTTTAATTAATAATTAAATACTATAAATATACTATGTATTATTGAAAAAATATTTTTCTCAAATTCACTACCAATTGAGGTCTTCCTTATGGAATCAAATTTCAATTAAATGAATCTGTTAACTGATAATTAAATATGAATAAAAATAAAAATTTAATTTAATTGAGAATGCATAAGTGTATAAAATTTCAGAACTCTAGCACCTCAAGAAATGAATGAATAATTTATTTCAAAATACCTTTTTTACAAACAGCACGAACAATATTGTACAACATGTTAAGTCGCGTGGGAAGACCAAGGAAAAAACTCATTAGGAGGAGGCGCAATTAAAATATATATAAAAAAATTGGGCCAAATTGCAGGACCGGATTAATACCTGTAGGGGCCCTTAGGCAATTCAAGTTCTGGGGCCCCCTTGTTCCCTTACAAACTTTCAAAACCGGATATTTTCTGTTGATTTTAATTTATTCTGTATATAAGCAGTTTTAAACCGCAAATCTTCACAACGTTACAAACCATTTAATTGCGGGCCACTTTCATGAGAGTTTATTTCAGTATCTTGTGTATAAAAAATTTAAAATTTAAAAATAATTTTAAAAAATAGTGAAAATAATAATCAAACGTTTTCTACAGAACTAAATATTATTTAATTATAGGAACGGAGATTTTTTTAAAATAATAAAGTAACATATCTTTTAGAATTATAAAACAATACTGGAACTAGCAGTAGGTAATTAATTAGGAATGTTGATGGAATAATATTCCAAAACTGAAACGATACTTGATGCCAATTTTAATAAATTTGGATGAATGCGTTTTACCTGGATAAACTATACTTACTAATTTGGCAACATATTATCTAACAAATTGTCACAAACTTTTCATCAACTGGCGATTTATTCGAAAATATCATAGCAATAGAAACATATTAATATAATATATAAATATAATAACTAAATATAAATATAAAAATTTAAAAATAATTTAATAATAATTTTAATAAATAAAAATAATATTATTTAATTATAGGATCAGATTAATAACTAAAATTTTTTTAAAAGTTATGGGTTTTGACATTTCTATCTTTAGTTATTTTATATTTATTTTTGCATATTTGTAAATTAAATTAAAGTACAAAATTAAACTGCTCTGAAAATACCTAGAAAAAATCCGGAGGCCTCGAGGCCCAAAAAAGTGGCGGGGCCTATAGGCCTACTTTGCCTATTTAATAATAACTCGGCCCGCCGAAATGTTTTAGATCAATAAACCAACGCGTAAATGCCTCAACCCTTCTATCCGAAATCCCCGCATAGACTACAACAACCTTGAATCGCAATGCTTTTAAAGCACCATTGAAATGCAGGCGAATATCTTCGCAAGTGGAGGTAAGAATATCAAACAGCATTCTCATGGAGCGGACAATCTGCTCCCGATCCATTATCCGTGATAATAAGATTTTCGGTCAAGGCTTTTCCCAAATCCGGATTTGCGATTCGGCTAAAAATAGCGGCTCCCCGGATGAATACCGGAGTGCCCTTGACATTCAAAACTTTCCTTTGCTTGGGGGTGGGGGGGCACCCAGACATCACAACGGCGCACACGCTTCAGGAAGAAAAACCAAGATCTGGGAAGTGTTCTCGCACCCTTGAACTGTGAGCCTTGCATTGAATTGGTGCGCTTGGAGGTAATTTTGGGCCCAGGTGGAAATTTTTTTATCGGAATGCACGAGTTTCTGATTATCGGATCCCGTTTTAAACTCTTCGCAGACCATCAGGTGTCTGATTCGTGCATTGCATTTCTAAATTTTTGATATTTAATTGTGTAATTAAGTGAGGGTAGCAGTTAATTTCAAAGTCAAATATCCCTTGAAATTTCCCAGGTGCTTTTTATGTTCTTATACAAGTTGAATTTACCATAAATGTTCCAAATAGGATGTGCCATGCATTTAAGAGGTTACATGAATTCGAATGTCAAGAGATAAATCTGTCTGCATTTCCCGTATTAATTTTGTAAACGATTGGAAAAATAAAGGTAAATAATTTTATTCAAATAAAATGCATCATAAAAGAACAAAAATTAAATGGCAATCTCATATTTGAAAGGCGGAAAAAAAAAGCTGAAATAATTCAATTAGCAAAATCGAGACTATCATGTGCATAGATGACTTTCGGTACATACATATTTAGAATATGAAGTCTCCTAACCACAGTTACAAGTTTTCTCTTTATTTTCTTGTATTATTAATCTTTTTGGTTCTGTTTAATGTTTATTTATTAAGCAAGAAATTTTTACTAGGAAAGAGAATATTCATTGATAACTTCAGAGCTTTTATTTTAACACATATTTTATGAAGCAGAGCACCATTTATTGACTTGTTGTACGTAAAATTCACAAACGAAATTCTCATCAAACCTTACCTTCTACCTCCTTTTTATAATTAACTAGCTGTTATGCCCGGCGTTGCTCGGTATTAAAATATTTTTATGTCTAATATTTTTAATGAAAATTTATTTTTCTATAGAAAATTATACTACATAAAAATTCATTTACCGTCTGAAACGTTTTTACTTCGAATTTCGACCATACATAGTGAAGGATAAGAAGGGTTTTGACGAATGTTTTGGGAAAGTTAATTAAGTAGTTAAATTTTCATTAATAAAAAGCGATAAAATAAACCAGATCAATAGGTGTTCCCGAAATAAATTAGGAATTGTCTGCTTTTAAACTTTTCTTTAGTATTCTTTCAGAAATTTTGTTTATATGTTCTAGCAACAGCTACAAATTGTGAATTTTATACACAATTGATTTTTTTTAATTATTTAAATGAGAGTAACAGTTTGAACGCAAATGAAATTTGTATCACTGCTATAAACTATTTTTAAAATTTTAATATAGTATAAAAATAGTTATTGTAACATAACACTTTCGAAATACATTACGGGAAAACTCAAAATCTTGTTTAATTTTTAATTAACTAAAGATTTACTTTTTTAACTTTTAGGCCTTTCAATGTAGACATTTGTTAAAACTCTCACCGTTGCCTAGCAACGAAGTATCAATAAAAGTGCTTTGTTTCAAAATCGTTTGCAAGTAATCAATTTCTTTAAAAATGTTTAAAAATTTTAAAATTTAGAGGAAAAATTGCACGGAAGTAAAATTGGTATCATTGAAAAGAAAAAAAAATAAAGTTTAAGATGGTATAAAAATATTTTTTGTCGGACTATTTTCTCCGAAGTTACGGCGGAAAAACGGTTTCGGTTATTTTCTAATTAACTGACTGTTTAATTAACTTTTGGACTTTGAAAAGTTCATAAGTGTCTTCCCCTTGTCTTGAATAATATGTGTGCAAAATTTGGTTGAAAACAGTCCATTGGTTTAGGAGGCGATGTGGAACATAGCCACAATGACTTTTATTTATATTAAGATTATTGTTACAGTCAGAGACAACAAAAGTTAAAAAAATGAAAAAAGCCACGAAATACAACAATACTTGAAAATAAATAATTATGAACATGAGCCTAATGTA
This sequence comes from Araneus ventricosus, assembly GCA_013235015.1. Classification (NCBI taxonomy): domain Eukaryota; kingdom Metazoa; phylum Arthropoda; class Arachnida; order Araneae; family Araneidae; genus Araneus; species Araneus ventricosus. The sequence continues at coordinate 17,116 of BGPR01005612.1, read as the reverse complement.
TTGAAGAGTATTTGATATATATGAACTGAATTAAATGCCAGTAAATGATATTCGGTGAAATGAAACTATGTATTTAAAAATAAGGTGCTTTAACTATTATAGGCTGCATCTACAGCACTAGTCCACTAAATAACGTATACTATGTCATCCACCAATAGTTTTGCATGCACAGTCAACAGTAATTGTCACTGATTATAGCTCACATTGTTTTAACATCATTCAATCTAGTTTAGTTTTGTTACATTAACATTCTGTTTTGAAAAAACACGATGGCTATTTTGGGACAGACCTTGTAATTATGAACCATAGTCAAATGAGCTGACACCCCCACTCCATGCTTCCTCACCACACCAACGAGAGGTCGTTTGACCTCTTATGTATCATTTAGCGTGTAATAGGCCCAATTCACGACGGATCTTAAGTGGAATAGGTTTCGAACCTGGAACCCTCCGTCCCCAAAGCCAAGACTTTACCACTAGTGCACCGTGGCCTCATTTGTATTTGGAGGCAATTATACAGTGCTATTCAAAACAAGTGCACCGATTACAAATGGCTATAAATTCCTTGTGAACTATGATCGGTAATAAAATTTCGGTTTCAGTACGGATGGCAGCTTAAAGTTTTTTTTTTGCGTAACTATTGGTTGCCCTATTTGACTTCCCTTGGTGACACAGGCAACATCCGAGTGGCAGACCATTTCAATAACATATGAAGCCTTCTCTATGCGTATCTTCAGTTCGTCCACGGCTGCACGCAAAAGATATGCTAAGGCAGAGTCTACGACCTATCCCAATGAAGTGAGGATTCAAAATACAATTTCATAAGAACATGCATGTACTATGCTTATGGACTACCGCAAGAATATTAATAATAATTCTGTATTCGCCAATAGGACAATTATTATATAGGACAAAGCAAACACAACATTAAGTTTCCTTCTGCTTTGTATTAAAATATGTTTTTCTATCCTTATTTATAAGGCCATTTGCATTTGGTGCAATTGTTTTGAACACTATAAAATCAGAACCAAACAGCATTTTTTATGGATTCGGCTTCACTAATATAAACTGTATCTAATTTTGTGTAGTTTGCTAGCCAAATTTTGAAGCCTTTAATCCATTACATTGCTGACTATTTAGAATTCAGCTGTTAATTTTGAAAAGGGGACGGAAAAATTTTATTTTTATAAAGATAGCTATACCTAAAAATGTGTAGTTTGACAGTGCCCCCATTACACAACTAGCCTCCATATTTGGCTCGATATCAATGTTTCATACTGCAGAAAATTTCCTCATTCCCGAGCGAATTCACTACTGAAATGCTGCAGTTACTCATGATAGACGATATGCAGCACGGTAATAAAATTCATTAATAACAATTCCCAAACAGATGTTGTACCTTAATTATGGCGGACCATTAAAGCGCATAGACAGAAGAATAATCAAATAAGGAACACTAATCGATCTTCATAATGATCCTAATTGCGTCTGTTCATAGATGATATACACTTATCTCGCATCAGTGTTTCCGCAGATATGCTACATTGTAGATAAGCAACGAGTGCTTTAGAATTCTATAAAACTTCTCAACAAAATTTGATTTCATTGAATGTGGCTGGAAGTACATCACAGTATCCTTTAAGATTCTATATTCACCAACTATGCATATTTGAATCTAATTAGTGGAGAGTGGTCGAATTTGTACCATCAGCTAGATCGGACGGTATCCTACTTTAAATTTTACGATATATTTGGGCCGTAAAACAGGCAACATACGTTGCAACGATCTATGCGTCGTTTGTGGAATTATTCTTTTTAGAGAAAGCGATACGTGGTTACAGATAGAGATAAGGAGCTTATATTTAGAGATCTTCAATTAAATAACTTACCAACCGACTTAAAGCCCTTACACTGTTTTAAAGTAAGTAGAAAAATATGTTATTATATCCTCAGATAGGACACTTGTTTGGCTATAATATACTATAATAATTTTATTAAAATCATTTAAAGATAAGGTTAAGTAAATTTTCTTTTTTAAAAATTTTACTTAGATTGGACCACAAACATTTGCCAGCATTCGACTATTTAAATCAATAGAACTGTTATCTTGAAGAAGGGGAATAGACGAGAAAGAATTGTAATCACTAGTATTTTTGTAAATTGGAAGTAGAACAAGTTAAAAAAATGCACTTTAAAGACATCGATGTTTTTTTTTCTTTATGTGTGTTTTGTGGTGCTTATCGCCAAGATCTGGCATTCTTAAGGGCCGCGGTGGCGTAGTGGTAAGATCTCGGCCTTGGGGCCGAAGGGTTCCACCGAAGATCCGTCGTGTATGTGGGCCCCTTGCACTTTAAATCATTCGTAGGGGGCCAAACGCTCTCCCGTTGGTATAGTGCGGAAGCTCGGAGAGGGGGCTGCCAGCTCAGGCTTGTCCCCGAAGTCCGACAGAGGTTCAAAATTATGAGGTCCGTCCCAAAATAGTCCTCGTGTTGCCTCAACGCGTTGGACGTTAATATAACTGAACTAAACTTAAACTGCCATTCCCAAGACCACTGGTTAATTTCTCTATCCTTGTAAGGACGGCTCGGGCTGTTTCAGGCGATCAGGTGCTGTTAAAAAGGGATATAGTGCTCTGAACGGGGATACTTTAACCTCACTGTTTATTTTACAGAAAAGAAACATGGCTTCCCAAATATGTAAACAACATTCTCCCCTCTATCGCGTACCGCCTTCATCCCCAAGCAATAGCATTTTCTCAAATAAATAACGGGGTTTCGGGTTTTGTGAATAATGAACCCCCGACGCGCATTCGAGGAGACATTCATTTTCCTCGAAGAAAAAAGCGGCCAGCGCTCCAAGTTTCCAATGAGAACTTATGGCTTATTAGGAAAACTGAGTGATGCGTTGCCAGTGGCAACCGAGCCACTTACCTGTTGCTGTGGGGGGAGGGCCGCCATGGCGCTGGCTTCGCGCATGTGCATGATGCGCTTCTGGCGTCGGTCCTGGGAGGGTCGGCGTGGAGGGGAGTAGAGGATCATTCTCTCCTTGCGGGTCCTAGAGTAGTATTTGCAGATGATGGCCGAGAGGGCGATGAACAGGGCCAGGCCCACACCTGTGGCGGCCCCCAGAATATCTTGTGGTAGCATGCTGGAGGAAAGAAAAACAAATTACTATGAATAAACATGAAATTTAAAATTTTCTACTAAAATGCACAATGTGTTAACACATTTTCCAATGTTAAATAAATGTTACACTGTTTCAATTTCCAGAACAGCTAACACGGATATTCGACAACTTTTATACATCAATATACGGTTTTACAAGTTTAATATGATGAGGGTTAGTCTGTATGTATGCACTTTTATTCAACTGCGCTTCTTTCATATTTGTAAGGAGGGAATTTTATAATCAATTTTACAATCGTTTCTGATATACTAAAGGTTTGAAATTTTGTACAGTAGTGTGTTTCAGATAAGAATACAAAATGAAAATATTTTCAGAATTTAATTATCAGATAATATATCAGTTTAAATTAAATTTATATTTCATACGCGAGGCACCCTTTGGCGGTGACTTTGAGAAAAAACCGATTAGATAATTTCGTATTTTTTATAGCAAGTAATTATGAAATATATAAAGGAATGAAAGTAGAACATAAAAATGTTTTTAAAAACAAGTTTTTAATCGTGGATTTCAAATTATAAAATGATTTTTTATCAAATATGTGGATGTCAAAACAAAATAGAAAACGCTCGAGGTTCTGAAAACAATGCTATAATTAAATCAATCCGCAATGCATAACATAAGAAAGAAAATACCTAAAAATTCATTAAAAATCGGTAACTGTAATTAAAATTTCAATTTAACTCCTTCTTGGTGGGATTTGTTTCGATTTTCCGACCCCAAAAAAGAATTTTTTATTGCTGAAAATTAATATATGTTCTACCCTGATTTCGAAAATGCAAAATATTTTTGTCAGTGAGCAGTTTTTGCTTGCTCTACTGATGGTCGACACATATATGATCATATATGCGATATCCCGTTCACTTATCTCCAGTTTTCCCTGCAATTCACCAAAGTTTTAAATTAAAACAAAATATTCTCTGATAATATATTTTTAAAATCTCTTGCTTTGAGGTTTTTAAGATGAATATGTGCCTGAAAAGAATTATTAATAACGTGTAAAAAAATGGGTTTTTTTACAATGTTCTTATAACATCACCAAGAAAACATCTTTACAATCTTTCTTGACCATCAGAGTGTAAAAACCACATTGAAATCATATATTGACGATTATTTCATTGCTTACATTGTCAAATTCGCGGAATATAACGAGACGCGCAAGTAGCGACGAATCTATTTTCAATAATGCAACCAATGCAATTTTTCTCTTCGTCCCATGACATAAGACCGCCGACCTAGAAGAGGTTAATTAGAATATTTTTTATCACAGCCTCGGGCTTTTTCAAATTTATTTTGACCTCTACATTTTACATTTAAAAAAATTCTACTTTTTACTACACTAATAAAAGCGCGTCTTTTTTATTTTTATTATTTCAGTTTTTTCATTAATCTATTCCATCAGGGTGGTACGGTATCTTCGGTACTATACCTTCCTTGGATTTAAAAAAATTCTACTTTTTACTGCACTAATCAAAGCGCGTCTTTTTTATTTTTATTATTTCAGTTTTTTCATTAATCTATTCCATAAGGACGGTACGGTATCTTCGGTACTATACCTTCCTTGGATTTTAAAAAATTCTACTTTTTATTACACTTATAAAAGCGCGTCTTTCTTGCTTTTATTATTTCAGTTTTTTTCATTAATCTATTCCATAAGAGCGGTACGGTACCTTCGGTATTATACCTTCCTCAAGTAAGGCTGAAGCACGGGCCGGAGCAGATGGGCCACTCAACCATCATATTTTCATTTCCAAAATTGAACTAATGCCTGTCTGTCTTTTAGTCACCATGACGATAGCTTTGCGTCCATATCTTACTGTAATCTTCTATCCCCATTAGATAGATTTGATCAGATTTTCATTTCCGATGTAGAATTAATGTCTGCCCTTTAGTCACCACGACGATAGTTTGGCTTCCAAATCTTACTTGAGCTGTCTTTCTCATTCATAGGCAAAAAACTTTTGCTATGACTCTCTTACCCACACACCGTACACCACGGAGAAAGAAAATTTCCAGATTGTACTCAACAACAGTAGTTCCAAGTGAATGATTACACTCATATTGCGTGACTTCAATACATACTACGCACTTTCCTGTACATAAAATAATTTGTTACTGTTTTTAACCCTTTGCGGACAGGTGACTTTTTAGAACACTCAGATCAGGTTTGCGCACTTTATGCGCCATCCCATTTTTTCCAACTCTACGCTTATTTAATTATACACGGCTTTATTTTATAGTATAATAAACTTAGAGATTGAATAGATGGATAATAGAAACATTTGTGTTCGAGTCTGAGTCGCTATATTCCTCATAAACTGGTTTGTCCTCCACGTCAGTCTCAGAATCAGTTTCTTGGTTGCTGTACTCAGTCACTTCTCTATAACGATTTAATGCATCAGATTCGTCCTCAGCTGGTATTTTCTTGTTTAATTCTTCCAAAACAGCCGAATATTGTTCTATAGGGATAATTTCCCGCCGTTTCGTGATAGCCAGGTTGGGTTATGGAGAGCGTTTCGTGCACTTTCAAGCGCGATCAGTTCGATCTGAACGCGCTTGTAAGTGTATGAAATCTGACATCTCAATGTGCGATCAGTCTGGAAAATATTGAAGCAAGTAGGGGGAATATTAATACGAGATTACAGGGTGGAGAGCTCTCCAAGTAGTAGGTAGTAGCAAGTAGGAGGAAT
>BGPR01005612.1:0-11234 GCA_013235015.1 Araneus ventricosus | reverse complement strand
TAGTAGCAAGTAGGAGGAATGTTAATACGAGATTAGAGGGTGGAGAGATCCCCAACCCAGATAGCAAAGAAGGTTGCGGAAAGGTTGCCATTTCACTTTCCATAGGTTGTCCGCGAAAGCATTTCCGCGAAAACCGTTTAGGAAACCATTGCCGCAAGGTTTACATAGGAAAGCTTTTTATGAACTAGCTCACCGACAAGGTTTGAACGACAAGTCTGAGAAAGCATTTCCGCGCAAGCTGTTTCGGAAACAATTCCCGCAAAATTGACGTAAGAAAGCTTTTTATTAACCACCTGTCCTATGGTGTGTAGCCCCGCCGGGTATAGTGGTTACTGCGTTTGCCTCCCACCTCTAGGACGCGAGTTCTATCCGAGGCTTGGAGGAATTTGAAGTTTTGTCACAATCTATTATTTAAACGTACAAGTAAGTTCAATTAAAAATTAGATTAATCAAATAATTGAAATTAATAATTAAGATTTCCAATTAATTGACATTCCAGATGACGTCAGAAAAAGGGGGTTGGACCCCTCTGTTTGGCTTTGAAGAGGGGGTGGAAAAAGGGGTTGGACCCTTCTGTAGGAGTATGGCTTCGGAGGGGGGAAGGGAAGCTCTATTTTGTTCGCCGAAGGAGGGCTCTTAACAACCTTTTGAAAGGCCTTAAACAAGCTTGGGAAAAGCCTAAAACAACCTGGTAATAAAAGCTTGGGGAAATCTTACTAAAAACCTTACAGAAAACCTTGTTTCTTGTTGACTAGCGAACCTTTCCGCTTACCTTGCCGAAAGGTTCAACCCTTGTCATGGAACCTTTGTGACAACCCTTCACCCTTGCCGACGACAAGGTTTCCAAAGCCTTTTAGACAAGCTTTCTTTGCTATCTGGGAAGTAGTAGGTAGTAGCAATTAGGAAGAGTGTTAATACGAGATTAGAGGGTGGAGAGCTCCCCAAGTAGTAGGTAGTAGCAAGTAGGAGGAATGTTAATACGAGATTAAAGGGTGGAGAGCTCTCCACCTTCGTTAGTTTACCCACGCATACCCACTGGCTCAAACTCTATACTCCGTACCTGTAGGCGAAGGGTTAAATACAGTTTAGTTTACTCAGATATGCCTGAAGCCGGTAAAGAGAAACTCTAACAAGAGAGTTCGTCAAATAATATGAGGAGAGTGAAATTTTTGTTATGAAATGAAACATGCGCAAATTATGGCCTGTTTATGTAGCAACATCATTTAATGAGGTTTAATGTAAGTCTGACACAAAATGCAAAAGATAATACTTTTCAAAGGAACTTGTAATTTTGATGCTCGGTCTGATGACGAGGACGACGCCTGAGCTGGCACGTTTGGGCCACGACGTATGATTTAGTGTTTAGAGGGCCCGTATATACGGCGGGTCTTCATCCGTACCGAAGCAGTCGTGCTCCCTTGGCAAAATTAACAAAGCTGCTTCCCCTCCCTCCTCTAAATGCTACATTTTGTTAACTTTTCATTCCGTTTATGATCCCTCCCCCACTCTCGGAAAAGCTTCCTTCCTGCAAATTTTTACACAGATTTGGAAAATTTTATATGATCGTACATAAAAAACACTCCTTGTCCAGTCAAATCGCCCGCCAGCGTCGAAGTGCAGATATTAGTTGTTTATAAGCACAACGACTAACATTTCCATGGTTTTTAATCAGCGACAGAGGGCTTGTTTTTAATTCTTTTTCATTTACAAAGCAGATCTCACCAATCTAACTCTTAAACCTCGATTCTTTACTGAACATTTTTACACCCCCTTTAACTTGCGCCCTTGGCACGGCCAATCTCGCCACGCTCTCGGTACGGCCCTAGGTCTTCAATGGAATCGGTTTTCGAAGTTGGAGCCCTCCGGTCCCGAGACATTACCACAGGCCCTCCATTTAATACTGTTGCAAAAGTCTTTCTGTGTGTGTATGGTGTAAATAGTCCAACACGCAGGATAATGGAGAATGAAGGTTTATTCACAAATGTACAGGAAAACACGCAGCACAGGTAACAGGAAACAATAGATCTTGCACAGATTAGCAACGTAAACAGACGACAATTCGCAGGTAATAACAGTTCAACACTTTGAGATTTAGCAACACAAACAATCAGCAAATCACTAATAACGACAATAACAGCACTTTCAATAGTGCTCAGCTCACCGGCTTTCTAGCTCTCTCTGCAGACGAAATTTCAAAATTGTTTCAGTCGATCAACACACACCTCTCTGATCCAAGCGCGACCCTTATATACTCTCCCCGACAGGCCGTGACGTCAAATGGAGTTGTCTGGTACATTCAAGCGTATTTTCTTTCCTATTAGAGATATCGAGAAAAGGGTCGCATTTCCTGGAATCACCGATTTGTCACCAAGGTCACCAAATTTGTCGCGAAGTCGCCAAAATGGTCTCCAAGTTCGTCGCCAAGGTCGGGGATTCAGGCCCGGCCGTCCCATACTTACCCCTATAAAACTCTCTTCCCGAACATAAGATTAGTGAGGCAGGAAAGCGACATTACACTTTTGCAACAATATTCAATATAATTCCTTATTGTAGTGTTCGATGATTTCATATTACTAACAAGTGGAAGTGACGTATCTGTGAGAGGAGATATTTAACTTTACTATATGATATCTGAAAGAAATATAACGGAGAAAGATCCGTACCATCAGAAGATAAAACAGTTTATAGGACAAGTTATTGTGTTGCTGCAGGACACGTGTTTCTCGTTTGAGCTATGAGCGCTTTACCCACTTATATTCTGGGTATAGGGTATTCTTTGAAGGCCATTCCCGATTCTCTGGGGTCCAACGGAAGACGACGCCAGTCGGAAGCTTATATGGCATTAGCTTGAAGTGATACTTCGATCTAGATATTAAGGGGCCTATTCTGGTACCCCCGGTTGAGTTGGGAGACGTCACTTTTCCCGTTGTTAACGTGCGGAAAAAGTGACGTCTCCCATCCCAACCAGGGGTACCAGAATAGACCCGTAAGACTAGTTTTCCCTCTAAGATCCAGTGACACATTTAGGTTTCGATGCACTAATGTTAATTTAGTCAACTGGATCCCCCCCCTCTGTTTTTAGGGCTTTAATGCGCATTAAATGCAAAGTCAAAGTTTATATTGTGAGTGAAATTAGTTATCGCCCTGCCCAGGTAGCACAACATTTTGTCCGATATTGTACAATATTGTTCGATATTATATTATATTGTACAATATTACTGATATAATAGCACAGATCTGTCTCTCACTGTTCCGGTAACGCCCTGACGCCACCAACAATAAAACACGCGCCATAGACGTTAAGGAGCATTATTTCATTGCTAGAGCACCTAAATATCAGTAATTTTAAATTTTAAAAAAGTAATTGTCTTTCTAATTTCAAATTTAATAGCTCCAAAATAGTGAAATACAATTTGCTATCGATTGATATAAAATTTATCTCGCTATGATCAATAGTTCCCAAGAAATTTTAAATTATATTAATCATATTGTACTGTATTGCAGGATGAATCAACAGACTTTTTATTAAAAAAACAATTTTATTTTAACATAATTTTCACCAAAAAACTGTTCATTCGCTGGAACTATATGCGTCAGTCGTTACATTTCAGTCTCTCTACCATAACATCTTTTAAAATCGTAAAAACAACTAACATCTTTTATCCTGCGTTGCTAAGCAACGCTCGTAAGACAAATATCGTATTGCCACGCTAAAAAGTTTTAGAAAGGAACCTTTAGAAATAACTAAATATTTTTGTAACAAAAATCACAACCTATTTCAAATTATGTAATTTCCGTTTTCTAATAGAAAGTAGTAAATCACGTCAATGGTATATCATGCGCGTGATATAGTTTGGACGTCACGATGCATCTGATTATTTATTGCAATCGTGATGATATAATTTGATAATATTTTTTGGCAACGTTAGAATTTACATAAAGACATTTGAAGTACAAAGAAAATTGTTAAACAACGAAAAATACTTTACACGGAATGTTGTTTACCAAGAGCTTTTTTGAATATGCAAATAAAAAATATTTCCTGTTATAAAACATATGTTTATTTTATTTGTTTTCAATCAATGTTAAACATTTCTCTCGCATATATATCTATTTAAACACGTCAAATTTGACGGGAAATCTCTCGAATGAAGATGCAATTTGTACCCGTGATTTTCTAGTTATGTAATACTGAGAATATTGTTCAGTATCGTATAATATTATACAATAGCTTTGTGCTACTGGGGTAAAACTGGTTTTCAAAGTGTCCCTTAGATATGATCAATAGTTTCGTTGTCCATTCAGCGTTTGCAGTACAAAGAGAACTCGAAACCACGCATAATAAACAATGGAAGAAAATTAGTTACGCATTAAATTCAGGAAATAATTACTTAAAGAATAGATAAGACACTTTCATTATAATATATTATATTTTCAGATCCATTCATGTAAAAAATGTATGTGTGCGTAAAAGGGGCTTAAGTCAAAACAATTTCAATTAAATAAATGGTGCCTTTATACAGTTTCAAAATTTATATAAGGGAATATTTTTCAGAAATCGCTAAGTTCGCCAATCTGTCTGTCCTTCTCTATTCGCAGAATTTCTCAGCAAAGCACATTATAATTCACACCGAATGCTGTGCGCATGGATGTTGTGCGGCATACAGAATATCGAATAACACCAGGAAGATACTGTAAAATATCTTGTGCTAATATGGTCCCTTGTAATATTGGCTATTTTCTATGTAATAATAGGGTAAATACATTTATATTGGAATTCAATATCTATATATATTTATTTTTACATTTACAATAATAATAAAATGTAGGAAGTCGGTGTCAAATTTCATCCCATGCAACAGCATGAGAAACTAAAGTCGCTCATCTGACCTTCGATTCCTTCAAATTCGATAATGTGAAAATTACCTTATTATTCAGTAATAATTAATTAATTATTTATAATTATTTATTACTAATTAATTCTTATTATTAATTTTATTAATTTAATTTAATTGTATTAATTACTTATTATTATTAAAGTTTTCTACGCATGAATGTTATTGGTTTAAAATTATTACATTTATTTATTTATTTTGAAAATGTGAAAATTTGTGCAGTTTCTTTTTTTTTACCCACATCGAAGTTTTGAAAATAAATGACTTTGTAATGAGTATTTATTTATAAGACGACAAACATTTTACTCATAATTTTCTGAATTTAAAATTTTATTACATTTTTTTTATTTAAATTATTTTTTAAATTAATTTTTAATTTAAATATCCAAAGAATTTTCTGTTTATATCTAATGGAAATACGTGATTAACTGACGAAAATTAATTTCAAAATTTTCGTATCTGAAAATGTAAAATTTTTGAAGACTTAACTTTCCCTTTTCGTGTCATTTTACAGTTGCTTTTAATGATAATTTAAGTTTTATAGCTATTTATAATTTTTTTATTAATGAACTGTTCTTTTTAAATCTATTTATAAAAACTAAAAATAATATTACATTTTTCAACCTTCATAAGCTAATATTTTTACAAAAATTGTTACAATTGAAACTTACTATCAAGACTACCGAAATCTCTTTCAACAGTGGCGACATCTGTATTTTCCTACTGAATCAAAATTAAAATTTAAAGGATATAATATAGCAAATTTTCAAGAGATGGCGCCACAAACTATAGGCAGCATCTTGCAGCGAGTTCAGATGGAAAAATAAGAAAAAAGTAATTCATATTTTGAAGACGGAAGGAAAAAGCGAAGCAATTTCGCTAAGAATAACGAAGATAATAATTTTTTAGATATTTTTATAAAAGTTTGTAACAAAGTTGAATTTAAAAAATTAAAAGAGATTCAAACCTATTGGCCGAAATATCGTAGAACAATCATGTTTTATACTTTATTCGTCTGTCTTTATATTATTTAAAAATTTTGCTCTTAATTATAACAATGATAAAAACAACGATTATAACAATAATATACAAAATATGAATTTAATATCTTCGCAACGCGCATGTGTAGAAACGCAGTGGTTAAAACAATGAAAAGTATTGTTGTAAATTGTACTTAAAAGTTATTAAAATTGTTTTTAAAAATTATTTAAATTAGGAAAAATTGCAAGGAAATAAAATTAGTATGACTTAAAAGTTAACCGTCGAATTTGAAAGTGATGTAAAAATGGATTTTGTGTGATTAATCGGAAGATATTAAGGAAAAATCTTAATATTATTTATTGACTGCATTTCATATCTATTTGAAACTCCAGATTAACCCATACTGTTTTGGGATAATTGCGCACATCCTATTCCTTGTGTTCGTGCATTCTCCTAATTAAATCATTGTTTAATTAATAACTTACTTTAGTAATTAATATAAAATTTTAGTTTTAACGCAGTGAGAAAAAGATGGAAAAGACAGCTAATATAACAGTCTATTGTCTAGGTCTGAAGATACTCAGAAAAGATAAAAGAGTGTTAATGTACCGGAAACGTTTTATTTTTTAGTTATTATCTTAAAGGAATTGCAATTACAGATGAAACAAAAAAATAACTTTCAATTTAGAACCAAAAGAAAGTAAAACGTCCAACTGAAAGAGAGATGAAATATTTTTACATATTAAATTATATAATATATGAGAAAACAGTGCTCAGAAATTGACTATTTCTTACTTTTGAAGTTTCTGAGTAAAACTGTCCTGTATAGCATCAACATAGATACACATTTTCAGTTTATTATTATTAACCACTTAACTGAATAGTTTTCTTTGCTATCTAATAAGATGACCACTCCTGTTTTGGAAAGGGGCTGTCGTCTTCATTCATCTAAGAAGGCATAGGATATTTCAGATGTTTATGGATCCTACATATTTTTTGTGTCAAATTATAAAGCTAATTAATGATTCAATTTTAGTTTATAAGACTAAAATATCGATAATTCGATGCACGAGTATTCTCGGGCTGTTAAGTTAAGCGGCTGAAGACAAGAGAAAAGAGGGATAGACAAATATTGGCCTTCAAATGACTTGGACATAATTAAGCACTAGCTTGCTTTCCCTCCGGAATCCCCGTGTTCACAGATTTCTTTGCGATATTATGTATTCGCAATCAAACGTTAAAGAAAAACAATCAGGGAACTCAACGTTTTTCTTACTGATAATGTTCTTCATGGGAACACCTCAAAGATGAGGAATCGGAGTCCGGGTCACATTTGGTGTCCTAGTTCATTAGCGATTTTTCTTTAAAGGAGATTTGAACCTCTAGTCTGAAAAGAGAATAGAGAAGATGGAAGATTGGCTGGAAATCTTTTTATAGGTCTTTTAGATCATCCAAATCCACTCATTCATTCTGAAATTCTATTTGTTCACAACAGTTTCCGCTACAAAACTAGAAAATGGTCCCTTCCGCTCAAAACCCATAATAAATCTGTTTCGCTATGTCATACGGACTCCCTTATAAGGGTTATTATCAAAATAATCAGTTTTGGGTTATACATGTTTTTTCAGCTTCGGTTTAACCTGGAGGTTATAACAGTTCAAAATTACCGGTTTTCGGTTGTTTTTTTCCAATCAGAAAACAAACGTCATTTAAAGACAAAATTTTTTATTAATATTGTTTTTACAGAAAATCAATCCATTGGGCAATATTTATCTATTCATAAAGACTCTTTCAGAAATCCGCCAACCAACGGACGTCTCGAGGAAGCGGTTGTCGTTGATTGGCCTAAGATGATGAAATTCAAAGCTTCATAGCTTGGTAAATTTTAGTCTAATCGAACCTAAAATCGAGCCTATCTTTCGATCCGGTTTTTTGACCCGGTTATTGGATTTTAAAAAATAACCGGTTGTAACCGGGACAAAAAAATAAACGAAAAAAAAAAAACGGCTAGCGGAAACAAAAACAACCGGTTTGCGGTTAAAACCGGTAGATTTTTCCCATATCTACTTCTGTGGCTGTTAAAACTTTGGTAAAATCCATGTCACTCACAATATTTGTATTTCTATAAGGTTATTCATCCTTTTTACTATTTATTTCATATGGGGTATTTAATATTTGTGTTACCGTTGTGTGTTTATAGTGTGATTAAACCAGCAATTGAGACTGAGAAAAAGTGCCTAGCACTGATATTCATGTACGCAAACCAATCTTGATTGATTGTCTCTGAAACCCATAGAATGAATCATGTTTTAGTTTGATTTCTTTTTTTATGTTATTTTTAAATATGCTCACAATTATATAACAACGATAACGTTCCCGCAAAGATTGTATTTAACATCGACACAACGCGCGTGTTTTTATAGATGTAGTTACCAAAGCGATAAAAAGTATTATCGTAAAATATATTTTAGAATATTCTTAAATTAATTAAAATTAAAGGAAAAATGGGTATCACTGAAACACTAAATGTTTAAATTTTATAGTGGTGCAAAAATTAATATTGTACGAAGTTATTGAGGAAAACCTTAAAATTTCAAATAATTTTTAATTGATTAATTATCTAATCAAAATTTTGAAAGCCCTTTCTTAGTGAGCGCCTACTACCCAAAAAGTAACCAGGTACCATATTTGGTAGATTTAGGTCTAACGGTCGGCCCTGCGGAGCGTTTTGAAAGAGTTTTGCATCTTGCATGTCGCAGCACTCATTGACAGATAGTAGTCTTGCCCATGAACATTATCATGCTAACAAGTCTTGGATGATGCATATTTCTAAAGTTTGAGGAAAAAATCCCTCATTATAATGTTTTTGCGGTATTTAATATGCGGAGCCAGACCCTAAAAACTGAAAAGGTCATAAAAACTAATGTGTTTGTTTTTAGAAATGTTATCGATTTTGTTTCTGCAACTGCATTATCAAAGGAACATCATTAAAATAGTGGCGTTGCTGAATTGTTGAAATTTTTATTTTGCATGATGCGAAATGTTCTCAGACAGTTGATAGAAGGTATTCCTTGTTAAAATAATATAAATATGTTTTCGCAATGGTTACGAATCAATTATATTGACACAGAATTTTGTTTTAATTTCATGCTTATATTTTGTTAAACTTATAAAAGATACATATTATAAATAAAGAAATATTATTCTTCAAAATTTATGACATGTAATTTTTTTTTCAGAAATAGGAAATTTACAGAAAAAAAAATAATTAGCACAGAAAAAATAAACTTGGAAAAATTTGTAAGAAGCTTTTCTCGTAATTCGCCTTCATTCATTGCAACTTCAATCATTCTAAAGAATGACTTGTTTAATTTATTTATATTTCCGATTTAAATAAAAAAAAACATTGTTACAATATATTTACTCAAACGATTATGATAGCAATTTCGATACTTATGATCTAAATATCGAACTTAAAAATCGTCGAGATAATTTCTTTTATACAACCAAAGTTAAATGATGTCAGATTTCATCATCGATAAAAATGTTTCCTTTTCCTCGGCCTTCAAGTTATGTTTGTGTTGACCGACAAATGTGAAAATACTCTGTGTATTAATTCTATAATCGATTTCCAATAGCTGAAGCTGAAGCCAATATTTTTAGAGTTACCGTGGCAACGGTCAAACCAAAAATAACATTTGGTCTCCTGTTTAATGGGAAAATAGGTTAAATATACAGGAAAACTTTGACGTAATTCTCTAATGTAAACATGTCTTGTGTATATAATGCCTTTTTCCAGTAACATATGAAAGGAAATTGTGTCATCAGTTTGTTGCCAAGAATAGTTTTGAGAATTGGGGGACTCAGTGAGTGTGATGAGATGGAAATCTTGTTCATAAAGGGGGCATCTAGCAGTATCTGAGATGCATCAAATATTTCGTTAATGAGTTAATATTTGCGGGTAAAAATGGTCAGTAGGATCGGTTGGGGTAATTGGGAACGAATTTTGTAGACTCTATCATTTTTTTTTTCTCTTTAAAAGGATAATATGCGATGGAGAATATATCTATATTTTTTGTGGAAGCATAAACATATTCTGCAGAGTTCATTAAACAATGCCTCCTTTCAAAAATAATTTATAAATTAATTAACCCCACTTGTAGGAGCGTTCTTATTTTACCCCCAATGTGTTCCCAATTACCCCGTAGTCTACGGGGTAATTGGGAGCACGTATTTCGGCTTCTGGTCACAGTAACGAATTGATTTGAAGAGGATATATTTGAAATGATTAGAAACTACTGTATATTGTCTAAAAATGCATTTAACTGCTTTTTCCCAGTTATCACAAAATAATGTTTTTTGAATGATTTTCAGCAAAAATATCTTCTATTTCATGGACTCTCGCATATAAACTATTATAATTATTCACTAATTTCAATTTAGTGTAATTTATAATCATTCTTACTCAAATGTTGTCGGGAAAAGTTGGGAAATGAATCTTTACAGAAACTGAAATAACTAAATATTATGACACACTAGAAGGAAGCAAGTAGGATTTAAAAATACACATAAAAATTAGTAGAAACAAATAGTACAATTTGGTAGTAGAAAGCAGATTTTCCACTTGAAATCGAACGTTCTCTTCAGTATTCTACTAATTTTTCTTTGACATTTACAATACCTGTAAACCAACTAATTCTATCCTACAACCTTCTTCAAAGATACGATCTGGAAGTGTAGCTTTTAACTGAATTTCGGAAATGGAAAGCTGGTCACTCTTCGCCGAAACAAATTTTGATTTAGCCAAATTGGTGGTTCTCAAACCTGTCATGTCATATTCACCACTTCAACTTCTTGAATCCCGCAGACATACGAATAATGTGCCTTCATTCTGTCACCTTCAACGCTACCGATCAAAACAAACAGGTTTGTTGAAAAATCAATCATGGGTGATTCCAGATAAATTAATTCCTCCATTTCTTTTTGAAAAGATCCAAATTCTTCATCTTCAGATTCCTCGATCAATATCACGTTTTCTACTTTCTCGTCCTTGTTTTCTTTCATACTTGAAGTCAAAAGGCGTCATATCAACAGAAATTTCATATGTAAAAAGTAATATATATGTAAATAAAATGGTAAATTTTTTAAAATGTCGGTTGTTAATTTGACATAAAGCAGCAAACTTTACTGACGGGAAAAAACGCAACCTTGCTTCTAGATTTAAAATTGCTCCCTATTAAATAAAAAATATTATAAATACATAAAAAATAAAGAGTTTTTAGTTATATGAAACCGAACAACTACCTTAGTAAATTTGTCAGGTAATTACTACTTTTCCTCAAGATGAAATCCAATGGC